>APFE030573101.1:44133-123543 GCA_000404065.3 Pinus taeda
AAGGGGGTCCATCAAATTTGTCCTGATGATGGACCCCCTTTGGGGTTTGAAACGTCGACTCAATGAACAAAATATTGTGGACAATCCGGATCATACCACTTCAAAAAACTTCCACATAAGCCTAAAATCTAACAATTTGTATGGGTTTTCCCCATAGTGGGTTTTTCTCTGGTCTCTGACCAATCCCAACATCTTTATGTGTTTATGATTTTCTTTTATTGTTCCTTTATGTTTTGTTGCATTGACGATGATGATATTTTTCTTTCTACATAGTTGCATATGATGATGAATAATTATTTAAATATGAATAATGTTATGACGTTATGGGGTGAACATAATGTGTTAATGAAGAAATGAAATTATCAAAGAAAAGAACAATATAGCCCTATGAAAAATTAACATCCTCAATAATTCTTGTTAACCTTCTATGTCTATGCGTCTATCTAAGGATGATAAGTTGTACCAAAGGCTAATTTTGTCTCCAATAATGCAAAAAACTCCTTCTAAAACATAGAAGTTAACTTGGCATTTCTATATGATATGATCTTCTTGGGAACACCATGCAATCTCACTATATCCTTGATGAAGATCTTAGCTACATTACTAACTGAATTTGTAGACTTAATTCAAATGAAGTGAACTACATTGCTCAACCTATCAACCACAACCATGATAAAATCATGCTTCTTTGATGACCGTGACACACTTATAATGAAGTCCATGGAAATGACTTCCCATTTCCATTTTGGAATTGGAATAGGCTGCAATAAACTAGCTGGGTGCTTACACTCTGCTTTTACCTGTTGACATTCAATGCGTCAAGAAATAAACTCAACCACTTATTTTTTCAAATTCAACCAATGATACAACTTCTTGACTGTTATCAATGCCTTTTGATATCCTAGGTGACCTGAATATGACTTGACATGAAACTTCCTCAAGATAATCTTATTGAGCTCACTGCCATCTCACAAATAAATATTATTCTTGAATCTGACAAAGCCATCTTCCGTGAGGTGATATTCCTCATCCCTATCACCTTCTCCCTATTGCTGCAATCTTTTCTTCAACTATTTGTAACTGTCATCATGGTTCCCTAAATGCAAGATATAATGCTCTAAATCTATCCCATATGAACTCACAACTGCAATTTGATTTACATGCACTCTTCTACTGAGAGCATCTACAACCCTATTCTCCTTTCCCTTGATGTACCTGATCTCAAAGTCAAAATCATTGAGGATAGCTAACCATCTAGTTTGTGTTACATTCAAATTGGGTTAGTCAAATATATACCTCAGTCCTCTATGATCACTCATCAAAACAAACTTCCTTCCAAGAAGATAATTTATCCACATCTTCAATGCATAAATGATAGTTTCCAACTCAATATCATGAGTGACATAGTTTCGCTCATGCTTATTCAGATTTCTTGAGTCATAGAAAACCACTTGTCCTTCCTTGCAAGCATATGTACATACCACAAAATCCTTATCAAGATCTACAATCTTCATAATTATAACATTTGTAAGCATATTCTTCAATTTCTCAAAACTGGCTACACACTCCTCTGTCTAGTCAAACTTCTTCCCTTTCCTCTGCAAACATGAAATAGGATAGGAAATCTGTGAGATGTTCCTAATGAACCTCCTATAATAACCTGCTAGTCCCATGAATGATCTGACCTCATCCACATTCCTAGGAGTTGGCCACTCCATGATAGATTTAATATTTTTTGAGTCTACTGTTATACCTTCCTTGGAAACAACATGTCCCAAGTAATGAAATTCAGTCTGAAAGAATATGAACTTGATAATATTGTCATACAATTGATTCTCTCTCAACAATCTCAACCCTTCTTCTAGGTTCTCTGCATGCTCTTCCTCTTTCTTGGAATATATCAATATATCATCAATAAGAAATATCACAAACTTGTCTAGATAAGGATACAACACATTGTTCATCAAGCACAAGAAAATAGTTGGAGCATTAATAAGACCAAAAGGAACCACTACGAACTCATACTTCCCATACATGGTATGGACTGTAGTATTGTAAATTTCTTCTTCTTTAATGCACACCTAATGATATCCCAAACTCAGATAAATCTTTGAAAACATTATTGCTACTTTCAGTTGATCAAACAAGTCATCGATCTGCGACAATGGATGCTTGTTCTTGATGGTCATCTTGTTCAACTGTGTGTAATCAATGCACAACCTGAGAGTACCATCCTTATTCTTCACAAACAATATTGGTGCACCCCAAGGTGAAACACTTGGCCTTATGTATCCCTTATCAACAATTTCCTTAAGCTGCAACTTCAATTCCACCAACTCTGGAGTGCTCATCCCATAAGGTGCCTTTGATGTTGGTTCTTCTCCTGGTACCAACTCAATAGAGAAATCCACTTTCCTATGAGGTGGTAACTCTAAAATCTTTGCTTGAAACACATCTGAAATTGTTGCAAAACAAGATACCCTTTAGGACTTCATCATCCTCAACATCCTTCCCTTTTTCACTAGAAATACGAACTATAAATAGTACACATCCTTTCCTGCAACAACACTTAGATTGCATGGTTGTAACCATTCTCACTGATGTAGGCTTCTTTTTTCCCTGCAATATTCTCTTTTCTCCATTATTGTCTAGGCACTCAATATCATTGTCATATAATTCTACCTTAGTCTTGTGAATGAATAACCAATCCATGCCCAAAACCATACTATATGAAACCAAAGGAAGCGCATTTAGATGTGTTGATGTGGGCATACCATTAAACTCAAATGCACAAGCTCTCACCCAGTGATGAACTCTTTTCTTTGTCCCTGTAGCTGACTACACCAACCAAGTCTTTGCATGCACTCATTTATTCAAGAAACGCTTATCCACCAAGTCAGGACTAACATAATTATGATTTGATCTAGGATCAATCAAAATGGAAACAAATCGATCATAGTGTTATCACTCAGTTGTTTTCCCTAGAAGTTATCAAAAGAAGGAATAATATGAGGTAACCACAAATCAATCTTTTAAACTCATGTTCTAACCAACCTAAGTCTAGAGAGAGCTCTCGCTTTATGATTTAACTTTGTTTTTATTAGATTTCAGGCTAGTTCTTAGTGTTCATGAGGATTTTGATTTTGGATTGAAAGTTGGGTGGAGGAATTCTTAGAATAGATGGATAGAGCTAGGTCTCCAAGCCATTGGGATGTGGAGTCAATCAAAGGATAGCTTAACTGGACCAAATCATTAAAGGGAATGTTCACAACGTAGGCTAGCAAAGCAAAAGGAAAATCTTCAAGTTTAATGGATCAGATGGTTCTAACCAGGGTGAAAGGGCAATGAAGAATCCTTAGACCAGAATCAAAATGAAACGAAATAGGTGATCATGAACAAAGGACAATTAAGAATCCTTTGCTATAGACCAAGGGGAGAAACTACGAAAGTAAGGGAGCATTTAAGAATTCCCTAACTAAGATAGTTTAGAAAAAAACATTAAGAATGTAAACAGTCAAGACAGAGTGCATTAAAGCAAGTTCTGAAATATCATTCCTAGATTACCATTCAAATTTCATAGAAACACATATGATTATTAAGAAACATAAGGAAAAACAATAATACACATGAGAGAATACTTATTTGATTTCTGCTTTACACATGAATCCTGAAAATATTTGAGCTTTATTCCATGATCCAGCAAGCCAATCCAGTTTTGATATAATAGCACTTTGATTTTAGATCAAAGTCTATAGAAATGTCTTTGAATCCACCCTCAATACTTCGAAATGTGAAGTATTTATACAAAAAATATTTAAAAAATATCTCATAACAATATGAGATTTAATCTAGGGAATCAAGTATCTTCAAGCATGAAGGTAGGGACAGATGGAAAACAGCATCATGTTGTCCCTCTTATTGTGGTAGTGTTGGATGTTGCAGTTGGATTTGAGCCCTTTAAGCTGGCTGATATTGTACGTTGGAATCATATTTATCATTAATATTTTACTGATACTCTTTAACCTACTACTCTTTGAGCCTGTTTATCTGTTTTTTGGATTTTAGACATCTATGCCTTATATTTTCTGAGTTCGTAGCTGGATAACCCACAATAATACCCATATTTTGTCAACGTCTCAAATCCCAACAGGGATCCATCATGAGGAATATTTATGAATGTTGATAGTAGAAGAGCTAAATTGAGATATAAACAGTTATGAGGTGAGTTGTTATGATTTAAGGAAAAATGAAGGTCGGTTATTTAATAATTAATATTATCCAAATATTTAAGTTTTTTATTAAATTAGGTTTTTTTATGATAAATTAACAGTAATAATAAATAGTAATGGTGAAATTTCTTAGTAATATTTTCTCATAATAATTAATAATTTTATATAGAATAATTAAAATATTTGTAATAATAATTTCTCATAATAATTAACAATTTAAATTAATTATAATAAAAATAGTATAATAAATAATAAGTATTATAATTGTCATAAATATTCACTAACTAATTTATTATTATCTTTAGTTATTTATAATAATAAAAATTAATAATAATTATCAATGTTTTAATACTAATTATTATAATAATATCAGTTTTTAAATGAATATTATGAGATTATTTAATAATGAAATTTATGAGAATATTTTAGGGGTTTATTGGATTTATTCTTATTTTAATAAATTAATATAATACTAATAGTTTATAAAAAAAATTATAATATCAGTGATAATTTATAATAAATTTTAATAATAATAATAATAAATTTATAATGATATAATTATACTTATAATAAATGATAAATAATATTATATTTTTATTTTTTTAAATAATAATAAATTATTTTATCTTATAAATAATAAAAGTTAATTTTTTATAGTTTTTTATCTATCTCTTACCTGCCTTCAGATTTACTATGGTAAATTATAGTAAATCTGTCATCTTTTCCCATCATTCATCCTTAGGTAACTTTACTTTGAGCATTCTTCTGTAGATTTTGTCTGCTTCTGTGTATTTGGAAAAAAATGTCTTGGTGACAAACAAATGCTTCACCTCATGCTCTAGAAAAAGAAGATTCTCCAACGTATCATACAATACTTTTCCAGCTGGCAAGGCTTTGATACTTGAAATGCTTGCTTGTTCCTTGGCCAACTTCCTTTGTCTGTTAGTGTAGTCCAATTGGATCATAAGTTTATCATGGATGACCATAGGACTAGGAAGGCATTTATCCCTCAAAATTTGAAATTTGGCCATGAATCTATCAATGCCCACCTACATGTTATGGCATTTTTCATCTAAGTTGAACATAAGGTTTCTTTTGGAGAGAACCTTTTTTACTTCTATGATGGCTTCAGTCCTATCCTCTACACCAAGCTCATTAAGCTCACGTTTGTTTTTCCTGTTCAAGAAGTGGATGAGTCGATTAGCATCCTCAAGTTGGTCTCCTAAATCTTCCTTTACTTTTTGAATTGCTTCAGTGGCCACTTTTACCAATTCAGTTTGCTCAAATATTACTTGAATTGATGGCAAAATATCATTGACAGAGTCAATGATATTGTCCCAGAGCATCTCCCTGGTCTGTCCTAGTGGATTTTGTAGAGTTAAATCTTTTTCTAAGATCTTGATCTTCTCACCCATCCTTAGGGCTTTCTATGTCTCCTCTCTCTGCTGAATTTGGGCTAGCTTACAACGAGTTTCTAAACCTGCCACTTTCTCCTTTAGCCTTTTGAGCTTTGTTTCCTGGATTGACATATCCTCCATGGATTTTACCAGCTTTGTTGCTTTCTCTGTTGAAGCACCTACTGTTGTAGATTTAGTAGTGATAGGCAGTGTTGTGGAAGTTGGAGATGTGGGTGCCAATGATGTTGCCAATGTTGAAGGAACTATAGTAGAAATAGTAGGAATGGCAGTCCTAGAAGTGGTGGCCAAGTCACTATGTTTGGACTGAATCAATGTGTCCAACTCTTTCTCTGTTTCTTTCAGTTGGTCATTTAGCTTTAGGACCAAGTCCATAAGCTCTTCTTGTCATTTTTGTGTCTCCAGGACTTATGTTGTTTGTGGGTGATGTAGGGGTGGAATCTTGAGTTGCTTCTTCAAAGCAGTTATGTCATCGTTCTTCTTCTTTATCAATTTTTCAATGGCCTTTACATCTTTGGGATCATGTCCCAACTCAATGATTAAGTCCTCTAAGGACTTGATTCTAGTGTCTTTGGCCTGTGAAGAGGCCTTCTCCAATTGGAACTGATCTGATCTGTTATTCAGGGAGTTTTGCTATTGGTGCACTACGATGGCTTTCCCTGTTAAGGTGGAGTAAATCATCTCCCTTGTCTGCTTCTGCAGCTCAATCTGGTCAATAGGATGAATGTCCTTTGCCAGTACTTCGAAATCTATCTTTTTGAAGTCCGCTGCTATTCTTGGTTGCTAAGTAGCTTCATAAATGTCATCTGCATTTTTCCCTCTTTCACATCATAGGCTAGTAGAAGCCTTTTCTGATTGATAGGTGCCATATTTAGGTATTGTGCATAAGTTCGGGCTTTTAGCCTCTCATTCCTGGCTTTTATATCCTTGTATCTTTCCCTGATGTATTGGTCCCTCTCAGTTGGCATCCTAAATCAGGACACTTCAACACTCTGTTGCCTTTCCAAGATCTGAGTGTGTGATGTGGAAGGTTCTAGTGTGCCCCCAGAAGGAGTGGCAGGCCTACTTCCTTCTCTTTCTATGCTAGTGGCCCAAACTATTTTTTCTATAAATTCTTGTTCAGAGACAAGATTTAACCTTTGCCTTTTAACCAAGTTGGTCTCTGCATATGTCTGTGTGGTTGCCTTGCCTGAAGCAGTGGCCTCTTCCCTATTTCTTTTGAGGCTTTTCTCCTCATTTAGAGGAGTTTTCAAGATAGGGGGAGTAATCATGATGGTCTCTGGTATACCTGTTTGATTTAATTCCTCTGATAGGCCTGGCTATTCTGATTCTTCTTGCACCTGGGATTCTTCTTCTATATGTGATTCACTTTATGCTTGAGATTCTCCTTGTGCCTATGATTCTTCTTGAATTTGAGATTCTCCTTGGACTTGAGATTCTCCTGGCACTTGCAGGAAATAACCTTCATCAAGCCTTTTCTCTAGATCAATTATAGCATTTTCAACTACAACTTTGGTGCTATCCCTGTCCATTAAAGTATTCTCCACCCATTCCAATTGATTTGCATATTTTTCTATTTCAGGGATTCGGTGGTGAATGTAGGGAGCCATCTTGTTTTTCTGTCTTCTGTTGTAGATGAAGTCCAGGGGATAATATCTCCACATGAAGCTATGTTTTAATTTAAGTCTCTAAAGGATTTTCTTTGCTTCTTTTCCAGCTTCTCGGCTATTACACACAAAAAGGCCAAGGTGATCTTTGATTGTGAGTTGGGCCTTCTTTTTGGCTTTAACAAAATGCACCTCATCTAAGTTGATTATCTGCCTGTAGTACTCCAGACCAAATAACCTCATTGGGAGGTATCTAGGCAGTTTATATGGGGCCAACTCACAGCCACAGATCCTAATTTCAGTGTGATTTTGGTACAAGTACCAATCTCCCACTTTGTGTTGTTTTGAAAGCTGCAGGATCTTCTTGATATCTGAACTGATTCTTGGAGGAGGACTTCCTAGTAGCATTGTCACTATAGGATGTACAAAAAGATCTATTAAGTCTATGTATGGATATGGGGATTCATGCTTATGGATCAGAGGAGTCCAGAAGATCACTGACCTAGGATGACCTTTGGTATCAAGCTTTTGGAGGCTGAAGGGGAACTTGTCAGCTTGGTAATATAGAAAAAGATGGTACAAAACTGAGGAATACTTGAATACTCTTTCATTACTCATTCTAAGAAATTATCCATGCATCCTATCAGTTATGAACTTGGCATAATCATATATGATAGTAGGAAGTTGTCCTAGACTGAAGATGGACATGAAGGCTAAGATGATTTCATCGATATACTCATTGGTGGTGTATCCTAAGACACTAGAAATCATTGCTACAATGTCCTGACCAAATGGGGAAAATATGGTAGCTACATATGAAGGAGGATCTTTTGGGATATGCTTTTCCTCCCTGATGAAAGTTTGAAACATCTTAGCAAGTTTGGAAGTGGTAAGCTTGGGGAAATGGTCTAATAGGTCTCCAATAAAGATAGGGGTTAAATGTTTTCCTAGTTGAAGTTGTAGCATTTCATTTATTGATTCAGCAGTGATGGTGAAAAGTACAGTATGGTCTGGGAACATCACTTCTCTTTGGCTGGGGATCTACTTTGTATGGAAATAATGGACAATTTCTGGAAAGATATGTACCTCAGCGAATTAATACTTGGGAAAATTAGACTCCCAAAGACCAATTTTATTGGCGTGGTTGAGGTATTGATCTTTGTATCAGCAGTATAGTTTGATAAGGGATTCAAGGACAGAGGTGTCCTTGATTTGGAAATCTTTATCAGCAAGGGGAAGGTGGTCCAAGTCCAGGTGTGGAGTGGAAATTGGTCTGACATCCATGGCAATTGGGGCAGCCATCCTTAGTTCTTGTGGATTTAAGAATGGGGAAGGTAAATTTTTATTTTTTTAGGGGAAGGTGGGTCAATTCCAGGTGGGTTTCTGTTACTAGAGTTTCCATTTAATTTCTATTAAGAAAACTTAGTGACTGGTTCGGAAACTGACAGGGTTTTCAATGGATTCTGGCTTAAATACTTGGAATTTGAATAAAACTGGGTCTAAACCAGATGAATGGCAACTGTGAACGGTTGAAAAAGCTTTAAGCGGGCTAGAAGGCAATATGGGAGCTTTGTAGCGTCTTTTGTGTGCAATTGTATGTGGGTTAACAGCTTGGACGTTCACAAACACGTGCATGGAAGTTTTCAGTTGAAAAAAATGATTTAAAACAATAATTTGTGGCTTTTTGGATTTATGCGCGAAAATTCAATTTGGTGGGTATGGGTGTACAGTGACCATTTGTCACGTAGCGAAGTGAACAGTGGCAATTTTGGTGTGTAGCAGGCTGACAGTAAGTGGTTTTCTTTGCACATCTTTTGGGCACTTGGCTGTATTGGGGGGAGGCCACCCGATTCCATTCATCGAGTGCCACGTCGCCTCGTGGGCCCAATGGAAAACAACCCATTTCGGGCGGGTAATGTTCGGCTTTAGAGCCCTTTCAAAATCAACATGGACTGTCAAATAGGGAGGGGAGAGATTGTGTGGTGATCGGGTGATCGAGTTGCACGGAAGGTAATGGGGGGGCCCGGCGAGCGCTTAAGCGCAGTGGTTTGGCTTAATGAGAGATTAAGGTGGGGATTAAGGTATCGGGGGGGGATTTAATTGGGTTTTAACTAACTTAATCGAGAATCGATTAGTTAGTGGGTCCGAGGGTAGAAAACCTTAGTTTATATAATTAAAATGGGGTGGGATTAATTAATTATTGCAGGAGTTAATATATATACGAGAAAGGGATTTCATTAGGGATTTAATAAATAAGTCAATAATTTAGTCAAATGAGTGGAAGGGGCACCATACTCTAAGCATATGATTTTCATGTCTTTAATGTTTTCCGATAATCACATAAAACTCAGGATATAGTGTTTTTTGTGGGTTTTTTATGTGAAAACAGGTTATGTGGGGGAATAAATACTTTCCCTAAGTAAAAGTGATTTAACCTCAAGAAAGAATATTATTTAGGAAAAACGAATGAACTGAAGGGGGCGAATGAATGCTTATGAGGGGATTTTAGTACTTATTGTCTATAAGTCATTGAGCCGAGGATCCGGTCCCTCCAAAAGTCAGAGAAATGCTCTGAGCCTCTTTGACTTAGGGTTTATTAAGTACTTTGATCGTTATTTTGGGAAATTAGTTAAGTAAAAGGTGAAATGAATGAGGGAAATTAATTAATTGATCTTTATGTCCATCTGCATGCTTAAGTGCCCATTCACATTTGGAACTTTTATGATGAGAAAGATGATACACATGCTTTTGTCTAATCACCCATCAAAATTATGCAACCTTTCTACTACTTACCCACCTACTCATCCTACCATTTTTACTTCTCTTTATTAGGGTGCATTTGAGCTAGCAAACCCTTATCAAACATTTTTCTTTTTCTTTAAAACAGTAAACTAACTAAACCTAACCTTATTACATCCAAGGGCTCAGATTAAACAGTTGAGCTCCTTTTATTTACTCTTCCTATCTAATTATCTACCAAGATTAAATAGTTTGGTCAGATTTTATTCTCTATCTATAGACATGAAATAACCAAGTTTAAACATTTTGACTATCATGGATTGTGGCAAAGATTACAAGCTGCACACAATCATTTATTTTGCACAAAAAGTAAAAAGTAGTGGCACTTTGACTTGCACACTTTCATGGTCTTTTCTTTTCTTGGGGTTCATATTTTTCATCTTTTTTTGACCGTTTCTTATTCTTTTTTTCCTTTGATTTTTCTTTTAGGACATACCCTCTTTATATTTTTTAATTTTTTGAATATGGAAAACACTTGCAAAAAGCAAAGGTATGTAGATATTACAGTTTTGATCTCAGCCACTAAAAAATTATGACTCTTATTGGTATAGGAACTTAACACATAGATATTACCTTCTATTTCTATAATGGATGTCTGATGGTCTGCCTGCCTATTGTCAAGTGATACATAGATTCAAGGAATACTCTGCCCCAAAATCTTTGACTATCCATGCCTCCTAAGCATTGTAGTTCTTAAGCCTACCACCCTGATGTTGTGGACAATCTCTCTTGTGATGTTGTCCACCACAAGTCCAACACTGCAAAGGCTTCCTGCCATCACCCTTATTCTACTCCTCAGGATGAAATCCATGTCCTCTATCAACTGCATTGAACTTCTTGTACAACACTACATTCTCCTTATCAATTTCATCCTAAGGTATTCCATGCTTCTTATCCCACTTCTCTTTAGTCTTCTCATTACCTTTCCAATCTTACTTAGGCTCATACTTGCACTTATACTACTCATAACAATTGTTCAACTTCCTGATGACCTCCTCCAATGACTGAGGCTCATCATACTCAATATGATCTTCAAATTCTAAAGGAAAACCACTGATGAACCTTTGAACCTTTGTCTTCTCATATTTAAGTTAAGGCAAATAACTCAAAAACTCTAGGAACTTGGTCATATACTCTTAATCTATCATAGAACCCATCTTCAACTCATATAACTCCTTGGCTTTTTTTTCATAATTTCTCTCTGAAAAATACTTCTTCCCAAATAGCCTTTTAAACTCATGCCAACTCAACTCCTTTATCTTGATGCCTCTAACACACTTCACATATTCCCACTAGATATCTTCTCTTCTCTTAAGACTGAAGATTGTGATATTGGATTTCATATTCTCTAAATAATCATATAATATGAAGAACTTCTTCCTACCAAGAATCCATGCTTCTACATCTTCTAGATTCTTCACATCCCCATCAAAATTAGGAGGCTTGTCTTTCTTAAACTCCTCTGGAAAATACTATGTATTACTTCTCCTATAAGGATGTTGGCCATAATGATGATGATGTCTCTCTGAACCGGAACTAGAATAAAATCCATGAGTTCTATCCCACTCTTCAAGTCTATCCAAATATTTTCCACCTCTGACTATGCCATCCTTATCCAACCAGTAACTTGATCGAAACCTATTGCCATATGTCCCATTAGTCCTTTCCTCTTGCCCATGAATGATCCTCAATTGTCCCTCCTTCTGCAAATATGAAATCTCTGAAGGATGACTGCATTATCTTCTTATTGCTTTTCCAATGCTCTAAAAATCCTTTCTTGTGCCTCAATCAACATGTTATTATTTTCCTTACTGATCTGAATGGGAAAATTAGTTTTTTTGTACTAAGTTCTTTTTCAAAATATCTTAAAAGTGCTTAAGGATTCATGAGGTTAATTGTAAGTTTAAACAAATGATTGAACAACAACATATAACAGATATGAACATCACCAAAATAGTATCACAGCAGCACATGATGGATTTCACCCCGCCTGGGCTACGTCTTCTTGGTCTAGCTTCCAATGTCTTGCCCTCTCTATTATGCTCAAAAGTGTGAATACATTAGTTTACAATGCTCAGATAGCTCTTAAACTTGTTCCAATGGCTCCAGAATCCCTAAAAATGTCTGTCTAGACTCTTTCTCCTCCTGATTTGGTCAAAAACTGAAGAAGTTATGGCTTTCCCAAGTCTTTCTGCTATTAGCTCTACAAACTCCCCAAATTTTGGCACCATACGACATATTCGCCCCCAAATTGTGATAACGGAGCGCTGATTTTGCAGAATTCTGAGCGAAATTGTTGGACGCTTTAAATAGCCTCTAACACCTAAAATCCTAAAATTATGGGCTACATGGGGGCCACGTGCTCGAGGCTAAGGCCAACGGCTCGCCCCAACTGGTTGAACCCCCACATTGCTCTGCTGGTGGTCCCATGGGGTGGTGCGTCCAAGGGTTGTCCCCTCCCTCCGAGTTGTGAAAACATAACATCTAAATAAATTTTGACAACATAGCATGTTAAGAACTAATTCATGTGACGCATTGGTAGGAGGCTTGGTCTTGATACTTGGAGGTCATAGGCTCAACCCCTGTTGTTGTTTCCTAGACCTTAACCAAAATTTTGGTGGCCCCCAGGCTGCCACATGGCAGCCTCTGGCTGAGCCACATGTCATCCTATGGTTGGCCACCTTCAAAGCAACCAAATTCATCCAAATCAGAACTTAGGTACCTACCATGTGTCAGCGTGTCATTTTCCAAAGGAGCCTATTAACCAATCAATCTACGACATAGGCATGCCTAGTTAGCGCCACATCAGTTGTACAGAATGCTCACTGGGTTGTCTACATTATTTTTTAAATTCACCTATTTAAGAAAAAGAACATAACATGATTCTGGGAGCATACAGAGTCTGTTGCGTGCGAAACAAGCTGCGCCAAATTTAGGATGACAAACACTACATAGTCGTTCAGGTTCTACACTGATCAAACAAATTTTAATTTTGAGCTATTTTTTGAGCACACGATCATTCCTCCCCATTAGAAGCCTTTTGGACCCCAGAAGATCACTTTCAATTATCCAGTAGGTGAGGGTACAGTTCCCTCACCTTTTCAATCTCGATTCATTTGGCCTTGGAAGGATTTGTTCCTTTGAGCCCCACACGAAGGTAATCCACATTCCCTTGTTTTGAAGACCTTTTTCTAATGTCAAAAATTGTTTCTTACTGTAGTTCATCAAGGTATTCAGGAGAAAAATCCTCAATGGAAGGAATTTGGACATTTTCTCCTTCATATTCAATCAAAGGAGGCTCATACAACCTTAAGTTCTCAACATTAACAACAACATAAATTTGCATATATGAAGGCAAATTCAACCCAAAGGCATTTTCACCAATCTTTTCCAAAATTCTAAATGGACCATATCTAATTGGTTTCAGCTTTTTACCTTCTCCTTGGAGCCTCTCTTTGCTATTGTCAAGCCAAATTTCATCATCGACTTGGAACTTGTGATCTACACAATGCTTTCCATGCCTTGCTTTGTACTTACCTTGACTCTTTTCAAGTTGATATTGCATTGTTTGATGTACCATTTGGAGTTGTTCAATGAACTCCTTGGCTTTGTCCGTGTTACCATCAATAGAAACATCCTTCTTACCAAGATGATACAACACATTCTGATGCAAATGGTAAACAAATTCCTCTACTTGATTCCTTTGACTCAAGCTTGAATGTACATCTTGAAAGTATGCATTTTTCTGATCATGACTTTCATGAAAAACAAAATGATGCTTGAGGAAAGTATTTACACAAACAATAGGCCTAGAAATCATATCAACAAACTTGTTTCTTATACCTTTCTTATTCCTTTTGACCAAGTGGAATATTAGAAGAAAATCCATCCAATGAAAGTGCCTTTGTCATTGCAAATTAATCACTGCAACATTGAAAATTTCTGAATGAAATGAAATGGGCTTACCATGATACATAAGGACTGCGCCCATGGCATAGTCGCATACATCAACCTGAAACTCAAATGACTTTTTCAAGTCTAGAAGAGAAAGTATAAGAGTTGAACTAATCTTTTGTCTTATAACATCAAATGTCTCTTGTTGTTTTCCTCCCCACTGGAAGACCTTTTGCACAACTGCCAATGAATGCAAATGAGATACAATAGAAGAAAAAATAACAAAAAATTTCCTCCAACATTGGGCTGCTCCCAAAAAACCTCTTATCTAGATGACTATATTGAGCGTTTACCAATCCATAGTGGCATCAATCTTGGAGAGGTCTAACTTCAGCTCACCCTCTCCAATATTATGGCCAAAGTACATCAAATAAATTTTACCCAACTCATACTTTGACATCTTCAATAACAAATGTTCTTGACTTACGACATCAAGTAATTTTCTCTCATACATGACATGTTCATAATGAAATTTTCTGAAAATGAAAATTTCATCTAAGTAGACTATCATGTCATGGAATGGCTTCAATACTTCTTTCTTCATATGCATGAAAGTAGTAGGAGCATGAAAAAGACCAAAAGCATAACAAGCCATTCAAACAAACCTTTCTTGGGTTTGAATGTCTTCTTCAACAACTCTACTTTGATGATAGCCACTCCTTGAGTCCCATTTAATGAAATGCTTTCCATTCTTCTTGGGCACCAAAACAATAGGTGCACCACATGGTGAAGGATATGCTCAGATGATCCTTTTTTTCAGCAACCCTTGGATTTTCTCTCTAATTTCTGCACTTTCCCTTCTTAACATTCGATGCACATCAATGTTAGTAAGAAGACACTTTTGTTGTAATGGTATTTCATGTTGGATTCTCCTCTTGGGAGGAAATCCATTTTCTTTCTGAAACAACTCATCATCATGGTTAACTACATCAACCAAATGACTTTTCAATTTTGAATTACAACCATCAAATGCTTCATAATCAACATAAATATTGGGTTTGACCATAATAAACACTAAATTCTTTCTTGAATTCACTAGTATTTTCATTTGCCTGCATTAACTAATGAAAGATTTAGTTTCTTGCGATGAGCTATCACAATATACTCCACACAATCTTTAAACAGGTGGTAATTGTTTTCATGGAGATAGAAGATTTCTTTTCTATCATAGAGGTAAGGACTACCCAAAACAATTCCTGAAATATCAAGCAGTACAACATCTAATTAAACTTCGTTAATCAAATTTTGTTGTGATTGCAAACCGAAGAATACATTTTCTTGTAACCTGTAAGTTTGTGTCCTTGCATATCCAAGCCAATGGATATGGAATGGGATGTAAAATGGTTTCAAGATTAAGTTTCTTAACTAAGTCTTTAGATATCAATTTGTATTGAGACCCACTATCAAATAGTGTGTCGATTTTTGTATGTTTTGAGATTACCCTCACATGAAATAATTTGCTCCTTGTTTCTTCACTTGAAGTGCTAGTGTGACAATTTGATATACTAGTGCTAGCAATGAATTCTTTTCCTTTTATACCCATGGCTATAATTTTAGTTTCAACATACGAATCGGATCCCAAATCCTCTTGAATGATTGCAGTTATCTTTTCTTTTCCCTTGTTGTTGAATTTCTTTGGTAACATCTCAAGACGAAGATTTCAACAATGAGCTTCATCGTGACCCTGTTTGGAACAATGCTTTCATGTTATTTTCTCTCCTTCCTTCTTAATGGATGCATTTTTCTTTCTTTTGAAACCCTTTTCTTTTTCTTTACCCTTAAATGGCTTTTTACTACCCTCTTCTGGAATATTTTTCCATCTTGCCTCAAGATGAGTGGCTTGCACACACACCTCATCTAGATTATTGGGATTAAAAATAAGGATAGTATTACTAAGGTAACTGCGTAAACCCCCTATATACTTTAGCAACGTGTCTTGTGATTGAAAATCTACACCTAACATTAGAGACCTTCTTCTAAATTATTGGGTGTAATCTTGCACATTTTGACCTTTAAGTTGTATAAATTTCTACCGATTCATGATGGATTTCTGCATATATGTTAGAGGATAAATCTGTCTTTTAATCGCAGCAATGAAATCAGACCAAAAAATTGAGATCTTACCATGTTTTTTTAATCTCTTCTTGTGTCTTGTATTCCCACCATACTAGTGTTGCACCCTCCAGCCTCAAGGAAGCTAGCTGAATATTTATGCCATCATCTTGAACGTTTTGAATTCTGCAATAGACCTCAAACTAACTAACCCAATTGTCAAGATTCTCTGCAATCACTTCACCATTATACATGGGCATTTCAAATTTAACATCAAGTTTTAACAGGGGTGTTTTACCAATTCCTTTTGAGGTATGTTTATGAGTATGAGTAAGGGTTGTATTAATGGAAGAGGGTGAAGGTGCCTGTGAAGATGAAGATGAAGATGATGGTGGAGAGGGTGGAGGTTTACCTCCTCCTTCTGAAGAAACTTCTGCTTTTGGAGGCTTGGAGCTTTCACCCTACAATTTAGGATTCCTCTCTTCATAGAATACTTTCACCATCTCTGTCATGTCAAATAAATCCTTCCTAAAGACCTTCTCATCCTCTATCACATTTGTAGGTTCTCCTTCATGTGACATGCTCACTAAAGCCTCAACTACAACTTGAGGAAGAACTGGTGGTGGAGATTATGGCAATCTTGCACTCCTTCTCCTTGATCCAAATTCAAGACTTTCAACTAGCTTCCCTTCTCCTCTCTTGAGCTTCAACCTTGTAAGCATGACATTCACTTGCAAATAGTTAAATCCTTCTTGCACAAAGAAAACCAAGAGCTCTGATACCAAAACTTGATCTGAATGGGAAAATTAATTTTATGTATTAAATTTCTTTTGATAATATGTTAAAAGTTCTTAAGGATTCATGAGGTTAATTTCAAGTTTAAACATGAGTTTTGAGTGTTTTCTATGTAAATTTTATGTACAAATTAACATAAACAAATGAGTGAACAACAACATATAGCAGAGATGAACATCACTAAAATAGTATCACAGCAGCACATGATGAAGGAGTTCACCCCACTTGGACTACGTCTCCTTGGTCCAACTTCCAATGGCTTGGTGCTCTCTATTATGATCAAAAGTGTGAATAGATCAATTTACAATGCTCAGATAGCTCTAAAACCTATTCCAATGGCTCCAGAATGCCCAGAAATTCCTATCTAGCCTCTTTATGCTTCTCATTTGGTCAAAAATTAAAGAAATTACGCCTTCCCCAAGTCTTTCTGTTGTTCGCTCTACAAACTCCCCAAATTTTGGCACCATCCTACAAATTTACCCAAAATTATGCTAACGGAGCATCGATTTTGCCAAATTTTGGGCGAAATTGTCGGACGCTTTAAATAGCGTCTAATGCCTAAAATCTGCAAATTATGGGCCGCATGGGGGCCACATTCCCAGGGCTAAGGAGAATGGCCCACCCCCGCTAGTCGGGCCCCCACACTGCTCCGCTAGTGGTCCCATGGAGTAGCACGTCCAAGGGTTGGCCTCTCCCTCCGAATGGCGTGAACATAGCATTTAAATACATGTCGACTACATAACATGTTAAGAACTAATTCATGTGGCACGTTGGTAGGAGGCTTGATCTTGATGCTTGGAGGTCGCAGGTTCGACCCCCACTGCTACTACCCGAACCTTAACCAAAATTTTGGTGGCCCTTGGGCTACCACATGGCAGCCTCTGGTTGGGCCACGTGTTAGCCTATGGTTGGCCACCTTCCAACCAACCAAATTCATCCAAATCAAAACCTAGGTACCCTGCGCGTGTCATTACTCTATTCATTGAAGGAGCCTATTGACCAATCAACCTACCACATAGGCATGCCCAGTCAATGCCACATCAGTTGTATGGATTGTTGACTAGCCTGTCTACATTTTTTTTTAATTTGCATGTTTAGGAAAACAAACAGAACATGATTTTGGGAGCATACGAAGGTAGTTTTGTGCGAAACAAGTTGCATTGGATTCATGATGACGAGCACTACGCAGTCATTCAAGTTCCTCACCGATCCGACAACCTTTAATTTTGAGATTTTTTTTAGCACCTAATCACTTACAACTTCTGATTTCTACCTTTAAACTCCCTAGTGTCTATTTTATATCAGGAGAATATGTAGAAATTCTGCTCTCTACACATCTTGTAGAGAAACTGATGCAGGTTAACCCGATAATGCAATATACCAAACAAAAATACTATAACCTACTTCTATTATCAACTTTGCAGAAGCTTAAAAACTTTGAGCAAGATCAAGTTGAACACATATAACCAGAAGATAAATCAATACAAATGAAACACTAAAATTACTCGGGGGAAAGCCTCAGCTAAAAACCCCACTATCTGTATTATCATACAACGTGGAAATACATCAAGATTGCACAAATCTTTAGCTCTCACAGCTAGCCAGCTCTTAGTACAATCCTCCTGGATGTTCACAGGAAAACAAGGCTTCTCACAAACCTTCTCCTCAGCCCTCCAAGCCTCCTATTTCCTTGCGTTGTTTCTCTTAGGTGATCCTACTATTACCAAGTGTAACATTGATCACTCAAACTGATCTCACACCTTGTAAAACTGCGCAATCCTCAAGGAACCTTATTCCTTCTGCATGGATGAGTTTCCTTTATAGGAAAATTCCTCCAGCTGATAGTACAATGTCCTTGTCTTTAATCTTAACTGGGTCTTTGTCTGAAATGACATGCATGAGTTATTGATGAGAGAATCCTCAGTTATCTAGAGTACACTAGTTACATGCATGCATGCATTAACTGACTGAACTCACTATTAGTTCCTCAAACTTTTTGGAACTAATTTAACTGGACATAACTCAGTTAACTGAGCTAACTAATTACAACTCAATCTTATCTCCTTAATTAAGGGATAATCTCCTTAATTTAAGGGATAATTGTTGCATGACTTCACAAAGACTTCTAGCTTGGATTTGTCCAACTAATTAATCCAAGATGAATTAATTAATTATTTTCCAAGCAACTGGTGAGACTAAAATTCAAATTTTAATCCTCAATTTTAATTCAAGGACAAATTAAAATTGGAATATTCTATTTTTGGCATTTCTTTTTTTAGCATTTCTATTTTTAGCATTTCTATTTTTAGCATTTCTTGTTGTTATTTTCAACAGAATACTCATATCCTTGTCGCTCAGTTTATTTGTAAGGAGAGTCACAAGAACTTTAATCCACCCTTATGCTCATCATCTTTAATATTATATTTCGTACAAACATGTCATGCTAGATAAACCAAATATAGACATAATCAAAACCATACCTCTATGAAGTTCAGGGGAGGCTATCTCATTTACACAACTCAATTAGATTAGCATGATATAATATTGACAAGCATGTCAACTCCTACTTGAACATCATGACCATAACAAGAAGTAACCTACATGCATGCATGATGAACACATAAAAAACTAACATGCATGCATGACCATATGCATTTATCCCATCGAATCCAAGTGTTTGAACTTGAAAGTTATGATACAACCTTGTAACATATGTTCCCACATGTACCCATTTCTACAAGCTCTCTAGGGTAAACATGAGACAAGTTTCACTATGATATGACCCAACCTCTAAGTTCTATTTATGGAAGTGGGGTCGACTAACCAACAACCATCTAACATCCCTCAGGGACCACATACCATTCAGGAGGCTACAAACCACTCCATGTGATCAATCCCTGAACTTGAGCCTTTTTCACCGACCTAGCTCCATAACTGCACCCTTGACATTGCCTCCATGAGGTTGGAACCTATAAACAAACTCAAATGCTTGCTTCCATGTGGTTATGAGATAAATTCCCTATTTTAGTGCCAACGATTTCAAGATCTAAGCCACTTTTTTAGACTATCCTCCAGACCACTGCCCATAACTACTTGTAACTTTCCAGAATTCTATCAAAGGTGATGAAAATATTAATCAATCAAAAATCGAGCAAGAACTTGACCTAGATATGCATGTTCCATGATAAACATTTCGTCAAACATATGGTAAACATGAAAGCTACAAGTCATGAATACATATATGATTATAAACTAATAGTGTTTATCTGAGAATCACCAAGAAGGATTCATTCCCTCTCTATCTAGCTACAATAAAACTTGTTAGCTCATGCATTCATCAACCATTCAATAACTTATCAAAACATGTCAAGAGCCATAGAAATAATACATCATATAACCAACAAATAGAAACCATGGAAAATCAACCATAATGTCAACGTGGTGACTAGTACAAGTGCTCATATATCCCAATAATAAAATAATTCTTATTAACATATGAAAATTCCAACCAAGTTAGGGACTTCCACATACCACCTGACCATATATTGTGATGAACCAAATATCTCTTTCAACCAATCACCCTCATGCCATATTCCAAGCACGATTGTGGGATCTCATGGTATAAACTAAGACAAAACCAACCAAGACTTCCAAAGGCCAAACTGCCTCAACCCTCAACCACAATGATCTCACCTATACAGTCCAGAAATTACTAACATCAAAAAAATGAGTCTCTACCCAAGTTGTTAAGAGCTCCAGGAAATAGTAACTCAACCCACAACTAAATCAGGGCTCCAGAGAATTTGTTCCACTTATGGCTCTAGGGACTAATAACTCAACCATAAGGCTCCAGAGTGTTTATCCCAACCGGTATGTTCCAGGAACTAGTAACTCAACCCAAGCTGTTTTAGGGCTTCCAAAGTGTTTGTTCCAACCCATAGTCATAGGGAACCTAAGAAACAACCAAAAAAATAAGTGGGAAACCCACAACGCCATGGCTATCTAGGAAATGGAAGGGCAAGATTGAAACTACTATCAATCCAGGAAACTCTCCATTCTAATGACAACACATAACCAAGGAATCACATGCATATACCATGCATCCAAAAATCAACAAGGAAATCACACATGCAACCTATTACCTAGAAATAAATTCAGTTTTCTTCGTTGATCCAAAAATCTCCTCATGCTACCTTTCTTTCCTTTTTCTTTATTTCTCCAATTCCAGTGAATGTTAAAGTGATCCAAGCATGCTCAATGTGTTCAAGAGTATGAGAGAATGAGAGTGTGATAGAATCAACTAGAGCTCCACCACAAAACTGTCAAAAATCTATCAAAAAGCTAACAACTATTTCTTTGAAGCCTTCTTATCATTGAGGCCTCTATTTTATTCATTTTCCTTCATTTTTCCTCTAATTTCTCTTGCATGCAAATTTGTGTCTCTTCATCTTCCTTTTCTCC
The DNA here is from genome assembly GCA_000404065.3 of Pinus taeda. NCBI lineage: Eukaryota > Viridiplantae > Streptophyta > Pinopsida > Pinales > Pinaceae > Pinus > Pinus taeda. The sequence goes on from APFE030573101.1 coordinate 65,446, forward strand.
TATTTTCCTTTATTTTCGTAATTAAATGCCAATTTTGCCTCTTTTCCTTCGCTAATGCCTTTGCCAATTTCCATAGCCATTCTAAATCCACAAGTGATGCCCCGTATAGTGTTTTTCCCAACATTCAACTTGGAATGCATGTCCCATGACCTTGGTCTTATTTTTATTTACATGGAAAATAAATCAGGGGATGTTATATAATCTTCTCTTGTATTCATATTCATCATAAAGCAATTGCACAAAATATCTCAACATTACAAACAAAATGCCAATAGGATCATAAAGAGACACCCAAACAAGAAATAAAATATTTACCCTGGGAAAACCCACTTGGTGGAAAACCCACTTGGTGGAAAACCCCAACAAAGTTTTCCTTAGAGAAATTATTAAGCTCAACAAGAGATACATCTAATTCTTCTAGTTAGATTCAAAGTCAAACTAACCAACAATATAGTTCTGGTCAAACCTAGTCAATATACCTTTTTTCCAAGTAACAATGGTACCCAAAAGTCTCGACATGATCTGTTCTGCTAGGGTTGAATTTTTGGCCTCCTCTTGAACCTGGGAAAACTTGGAGTTGCTACCAGATATGCCCAAAAACTCATCACATGTGTGACTTCAACAGAGAGAGAGAAGGTCACATGTATGAAGTCAAAAGAGAGAAAGAAAGTGTTGGATTAGTCTTCGTCCTTATTGTCCTTTTCCTCCTTTGCTTGGATCATAAGATGACTTGAGCTATATGGTCAAATGGTGACAAGAGGAGGAGATAATATATATACATATATATATATATATATCTATATAATATATATATATATATATATATATTATATATATTATATATATATATATATATATATAATATATCCCTCTTGGGAGGTTGAATGGGCGTGTCCCTTCATTAGGATGACTTGAAGTCGGCCTTAAATTTGGAGGCTAAAGTTCAAAATTTCCCTTTTGAATTTAACATGAAGAACATGTTTTATATTCATTATTACATATACATCAAGGACTAAAATATTAATTATGAAGACTAACCATAGCTACAAAATTCAACAGGAAATTGAATTTTTCAATCCATTTCCTAAACATGTAAGGAAAAGTTGAGCGATATACGTCATTACTATTTCCAAGTAACAAATTTTTCATAGGCAGAGCCAACCGCATCATGTAATAAATAAATAAATGCCAAATTTGTCTATGATAATATTATTAGAAAGTTTTATTTGCACCCACGATTATTAACTATTATCAACGATTAAGGCACCCACTTTGCAAACAAGATAATGAAGGAAAAACAAAGAAAAATCCTAATAAACCATAGAAATAGATTAGAATATTACCTACCAATAAATGATACATACAAGTCATTCAATAAAACCTTGCACAAAGAGTTTACAAAATATGTGGATTCACGATGATTGGGATGATAAAGTTCTAGAAATAATATGGGCATACATGACAATGTAGAAAAGATCAACTAAGCAAATACCCTTTAAGTTAGTATATATCTAAGAAGTAGATTTCCACTACATTTCTATACCAATGTTGTGAAGGTATCCAATGTTCTAAGATATGACAATAATAGAGCTAAGAAAAAGAGATTCTATCAATTAAATCAACTAGAGGAAGGTTTACTGATTGCACTTCATCAGTAGAAAATTCATAAAAGACAACAAAAAGCATAGAATGGTTGCACGATAAAGAAAAAAGATATAAGCAAGGGGATCCAATTCTCTTATATGATATTCAAATTAAATATAAACCCTACAAATTAGACATTTCATAGCTAGGTCCATTCGTCATTGAGGAAATCCAACATACTAATGAAGTATAATCGAGAATATTAAAAGGGAAATTTCTCCACAAAGTTATCAATGGTATTGAATAAAAAAATATAGCTAACAAATATTGTAACAGCCTAGGGTTAAATTTCCATGTAAATAAAAATAAGGCCAAGGTCATGGGACACATATTCCTAGTTGCATGGTGGGAAAAACATTATAGTGGACATCACTTGTGGTTTATTAATGGCTATGGAAATTGAAAAAAGCATTAGAAAAGGAAAAGAGGCAATAAATGGAATTTAATTATGAAAATAAAGTAAAATCAGATAAAAGGTGAAGAGACAGAAATATGCATGGAAGGGAAATTAGATAGAAAATGAAAGAAAATGAAATAAAAAAGAAAAAAGAAAAGAAGGGACTAGACATAAATTATTAAATGGCACCTAAGAAACAATTGAAAAAATTTTCCCAGAGTTTAAGCACATGTAGCAAAGGAGAGAGAACAAACAAGCAAGGAAGGAACAAGCAACGGAGCACAAGTGGAAGTTTGGACAGCTGCAAGTAAGCACAAAAATAATTGTGGATTTTCAAGTAAGAATGTGCATGTGTGATTTAGCATGCCTAGATTTGAATGCATGATACATGCATTTGTTTATTTGGTTCATTTGTTTTCATTGGCATGGATTTTTCCTGGCTTGACAGTGGTTTTAGACTTGCCTTTCCATTTCCTGGATAGTCACGGTGTGATGTGATTCATTTTTGGTTGAGATTTGGATTGCTAGAAGGTTTTGGATCTGGGTGAGGTGGTATTAGGAAAATCCCAAGGGTTTGGGGTGGAGATGGTTTTTTCTCCTAGAAGCCCTTGATAGGTGGATGGAGACAGGAAAATTCCTCAAGGTATGGTGAACATTCAAGCTTTATTTGGTTTTGTGATCTTGGGACCGGTTTAGGTGAGATCATTGTCACTTGAGGGTGGAGGTGGTTTAATCTCTAGATTCCCTATTTGATTATGTTTTGGTTTATCCCATGAGATCCCACATTCATGCTTGGAATATGGCATGGGGGTAATTGGATGAAAGAAAGATTTGGTTCAGCTCAATCTATGGTTGGTTGGTACGTAGAAGTCCCTAACTTGATTGGATTTTCTATATATTAATAAGAGATATTTTCTTTATATGATTAATGAGCACCTGTACTTGTTATTATGTTGATTATATTGCAAATTTGTCATGGTTCCCATTCTCTTTATATGTTGTTTATTTTCATGGTTCTATGATGTGATTTAGCTATGGCTCGTGTTCATGATTCTATAAGTTAATGAATGGTTTATTAATGCATGGGCTAACAAGTGTTGGTGCAGCTAGCTTGAGAGAGAATTGAGCCTTCTTGGTGATTCTCAAATGAATTTCAGACCCTTATGATCAGATATGCATTCTTGACCTATAGTTTCCATGTTTACCATATGTTTGACGAAATGTATATCATGTACTAGGCACGTTCTAGTTAAGTTATTGTTCAAGTTTTGAATGGTTGGATTTTTCATCATATTGCTTATGTTTCTGGAAAGTTATAGGTAGTTATGGGTAGTGGTATGGAGGTGTTGACGGTGCTGGACTCACCAACATGTCAGGGGATCTCCCTGATAAGAAGTCCCAACTAGACCTCAGACTGTTTGGAGTAGGAGTCCCGACAATGGGTAGTAAAGCAATGCCTTGACTATGATAGTGCACAGAGGTAAGTGTGATATATTTGTCAGAAGCAAGTGTGTGACCTTGCAATGAGTCAAGTGAGATGCATGGGGGTTCTAACATACGGAGGGGAAAAGGAAGTGTGTCCCTTAGAATCTTGTAATAGTACAAAACCTAAAAGGAACACACAAGTTGAATGACATCACAAGCTAGACAGCAGAATAGTCCACAATCCAAAGTGATAGGTTAAACCAACAACATGTCTGCAACAAGATTCATATAATTGCATAAAAAACAATTCATACACAAATGTGTAAGTTAAATAACATACATTGCTAAAGCAACCAGAATTGTCCAACTACAATAGCAACATATGCATGAAAACGTGTTGTCTCTGTTATATATTATGAAGTGAAAGTTCCATCCAAACATACACCATTAAAAACCACTAGCCCCGATAGTGGAACATTACAGTAAACATTGTTTTCTCCTCCAAAGAGATGTACTCGCTCTGCACTGTGGAGAATCCAAGGCTCGTCACAATACTCTTTAAGCCTTCTCTAAGCAATGCCTAGCCAAAATCTTGGCTCCCAAAAGCCTGTACTAAGATTTATGAGGTTCTATATATAGAAAAGGGTGGGGTGACCCTTGACATTTGGAACTTGGACTACCCTCATGACTCTTCACATTGCACAGTGACGATTCACATTCCACTAATGAAACTTGGAATTTCACTTATAATACATTTACAATAATATAATTTCCACATATACCCATGTGGGACAAAAATAGGCTTGAGTCAGCCTAACACTACAAACAGCATGACTCGGGGTCTTGGGGAAAGATGAATTAGGTAACCTCCTCGTGGTGATCTTTGGTGATGAATTGATACCAAGCTTGGTACTGCTCTATTGTGTCCCTGTATTGTTTAATGGCATCTTTTTCAAAGAAGACCCTTGCCTGCATGGCTTCTGGGTATATGGTTCTGAAACCTCTATCCAACTCATCCTAAAGCATGTGCAACATTGTCTTGAGTGTGGCTGGATCATTAATGTACCTTTCTATGTTCTTTGTGTTTAGATACAAGTCATCGCTGATGACTATGCACATCAACTGCTATATGTACTTGTCTACATCCATCATTACTTGGTTCTTCCTCATGGTGTGGGTGAGGGTTCTGATGGCAGGGATCTTGTGCATTCACACTATGACATCCAAACTCCTTAAAAAAAATGCATAGGAAGCCTCAATGCTAGTGATGAGTGGAGGGAGATGTTCATAATTATGGATCTGCATCCAAACCTGTGCTTTCTCTACCTCATCTTGTGGCTTCATCTTCTTGTGCAAGTAAAGCGGGGTTCCCTTGTACCTCATTATCCATTCTTGCATGTGCGCAATAGTAGTGTGAATGTATTTGACAACTTGGGTTGTCTATGTGCACTACTGTTGAAAGACGTGTAGATGGAAAACAGATTTGTACACAGTGACAAATCCATTATACATTGTCTGCATGGTGGCCTCCAGAGGTGATATCTCCACCACTATTGCTTTCTTCATATTTTTCATGGCGAATTCTGTGAACTGCTCTATTCTCTGCCTGGCCTCTTGCAATTCCTTCACCATTCGATCATTCTCTACTATCAAAAACTTGACTATCAAACTCGTGGCTTCTGCATAAGCCTTACAATCCTCAACCATCGAAACTGGATGTCTTCTAACATCTAGTACAATCACCCTTTGTTCTATGTGCGCATGTGATGTATGATCATTCGGGAGCCACTTTCTTCGTGCTTGTACAATCCTCTACTATGTCTCATCAAATGCCAAATTGTACACATTTGTCTCTAGATCATCATCAAGGAGAAAAAATTATCCTTGCTCGCTCGAGATTGGTTTTGGTTCTGGAGGTGGCATAGATGTCGTATGACCTCGAATTCCCTCAAAATGATATCGATGTCTTGGTCCTCTAGCTCTTGTTCCATCTCCATGTCTGTTGCCTCAACCAATTTCTCAACCTGCCGAGTAAGTTCCTGAACCTGCACCTACTCACCCTCTTCTTCATCTGCTAGTTTCTCTACTGTCTCAACCTATATCTATGCAGTTTGCTCTATCAATGCGCCTTGTACTTCTTCCTATTCTTGTTTCTACCTTTCTTCATTCTCTCTCCTCTTGAACTATTGTTCTTCTTTCAGCTTCTTCTCCATCTCCTGCAGTCTCCTCTTTGTCTCTTCCAATCTTTGTTTCTCCCTCTTTCTCTGCGCTACTCTCCTCTCACGTTGTTGCCTCTTTGCTTCTGTCTCCAAAGCTACTTTTTCAACAAGTGGATCTTCTTTGAACTTGTATCTTTGCTTAACCTTTGTGCTCTCAGCAATCTTCTTCTTGCCTTTGTCTTGCGGTGGTTTGCTTCTCACTACTGCTATTGTTCTTGCTTCCTATGGTGCTACTTCCTACAATGTTGCTTTCTATTCTATAGCCATGATGACCGATTCATTGATCCTAGAGGAGTTATAGAAATGCCTCCAAGGATCTTCCTCTGGCCAATGACGTGCCCCGTGGACCCATGGGAAGTACACCTTCACACAATGGTTCTTGCATGTGCAGTGAGGATCATATGAATTGAAACTCTTGGTGCCCAATCCAAACTTCTTCAAGTCCTCGGTCTAAACATCTGCATCTTTCAAGGTATGGATCTCGTACAACCCAATATGCAAAGGAAGAGTAGGCCAAGGTGCCTTCTTCCTCCTATGTAGTGTTGTTGACAACCCTATGGAGATGTGGTATGCAACCTCTTGCATGACCAGCTTTTCCGTGGCAAACCTCGGTAGCTCATTAGGGGATTTTTGAGGTCTAAAATGGGCCTCCTAAGGAAATTATAAAATGATAGCCAAAATTATAAAATAATAGTGGAAATTATAAAATAATAGTGGAAATAATAAAATAAGATTATATTACATCATCAAATTTTATAGGGAAAAAAGAAAAAACTATTTTTTCAACTCGTATTTTAAACTTATCTCCCTATGGGTTTACTCAAATTTCGAGTGGTAACACTTGTTGGATGAAAAACTCGATTCCTCATCCAAGGAGTACCCATATTTCATACTTTCTATGGACCTTGATACACGAAAAATGAGATACATGAAAAACATGATTACAATTACATTGTTTCATTTATTTCTCACTTTTTGAGTAGTAGGGTCCATTGAAAGTATGAAACATGGGTACTCCTTGGATGAGGAATTGAATTTTTCTTCCAATGAGTACTCCCACTCAAAATTTGAGTAAAACCTTAGGGAGATAAGTTGAAAATACGAGTTGAAAAAGTAGTTTTTATTATTTTATTATTTTTTTATATTTTTACTTTTTACTCCAAAAATGGTGAATCATCCCCCATGGTTGAGATCATCATCTTGAATCCTATTGGTTCTTATAAATTTTATTTTGGTTGTACATTTTTCTTAGGAGGCCCATTTTAGACCTCAAAATTCCCCTAATGCATGCAAAGGCTTCTCCATGCTAAACATCCTGATGAAGGTGCCACTGGGTGAGGCATACCAATCTGCAATGTTGAGAAATGCATGCATCACTTCCTGGGACATGCAAGGTGGGAATATCATCATGTACAACAAGGTGATGAAGTGGACAGACAGCCTAGTCATGGATCTTCGGTAGTTACACTCAGAGATCAACTTGCAATAAACATTCAGAGCTTCCTCTGATGGTGTCCATGTCCAACCCATGCCAAGGAATTGTTGTTGGGCACAGATTGCATCAAGCAGGTACGAGAACATATAGAATCTTTCTTGTCAATCCTTAGGTGGATTCTGGGCATTTGACACATGCACTTTTAGCTAAAGAGCCAACATGTCCGACCAGATGAAAGGCCTTCCTTCATTTTCCACTTGATCCAACATAACAACCCAACATGCAGGAAGGTCTTCGTGCTCTCCTAACCATATAAGCGACATGAAAATATGACCAGGATTTGGTAAGCCCTCTTGAGTGACTTCGTCTTGTAGACCTGGTTGGGTGTTGTCCTGAACTTTGATGGCTCATTTATCCAACGCTTCAAGATATCTCTTGAGTTCACATTGTTGTTGGGAGTGAGGAACAATGCATCCATGTAATTCACCAATTGTGGCAAGTGATACATATTATGATAGTTTTTCATCCTAAAGGTGGCAAGATGTGTCCCACTAGTGCTGCTTAATGTCATCGTCTCGGGATCGGTATGTGAGACAACCCAGTGAATGATATCTGCGCACAAGAAGGCGAGGTACATGCATGCAACCTTGTACAAGCCTAACTTATGAATGTTGACATAGACTTGACGTTCTTCCAGATCTTCCTTGAAATTGCCTACAAATATGTCCTTTATTTATTTCCATGTGATCTTCATGTCCTTCTCTACGAACAACGACGTATCTGCATAGATGGGCAAGTTCAATGGCACCTATTCAACCATGTCTCCAGTGATGCTCCCTACAATGTCCTTTGATCCAAATCTCTTGGAAACCATGATTCCTATATTGTTGAGAGACTGCTCAACAACTAATGTACCTGCAGACAGAGAAACCACTCACGACAAGAAAATGTCAGTTAAAAAAAATAATGCACTTCAAGGATCGATCATGCAACAAGTCAGGTAACTACTCGACAAGATTGTGCAATAATGACTCACAAGGTTGGGAGACTGTCAACTGGAACTGCACATTGCACAGTCTCAGCTACCAGCGAGACCTGCTGCTGACTGGAAATGTGTAGAGCGCAGTCCAACTGGGTTGACTATGGACTATAACTGTGCAATGTGTAGTTCAGTCCGGCTTGACTACTAATTGGGACTGTGCATTGCACAATCCTAGCGGGAAAGACTGGGCATTAACTCCCAGAACTACGTAGATCACATATGGAGGCCAGTGACAGGTAGCCTCTATGTAATTTCTAGGGCCAAGGCAGAGCCTCGAGTTCAGGAATGCACAGATTATCCCAAGAAAGCAAGACTTGAGCTAAGGCAACCCAGATCTGCCCAAGGGCAACTTGAAAACGAGTAGATCTGAAAGTGTAAGCAAAGGATGGTGCATACATGAATGAATGATCATGAATGCAATCAAATCCAATGCAAGAATCATTCAAACGGATGAACAACGAAGCTGGTGGAGAGGGCTGCCGCAACTACGATTGTCAGTCAAAAAACAGTGTTATGGATGTGACACTTAAGAGAGACAATGCAAAACTTGAAACAACACTTCTACAAGTTAAAACAAACTAGAACACCAACAGTCATTCAATAAAACATGCAAAACAACACTCACATAAGCCAAGGAAATAAAAGCGACAGAAAGAGTAGCAAAAGACTTGGAAAGCAAAACTTACCCGAAAAAATTGTGCCAACTTTGCCGAAGGTTCCTAGATGCCTTGGGAATGCCAAAGCTCCAAGGTCAAATGTGTAGAATGAGCTCTAGGGCATCCATTAAATAGATTTGGTAGATTTAGGGTTTATAATGTGCATGCCACAAATCTAGGAAAAAGCGACACTTGGCGGGAATTTTCTAAAATCAACTACATGTAACTCCCAGTGCTAAAAATAGATCCCTATTTTTTAGTTTTCTTTTTTATCTTTTTTTCTTTTTCAGGAAAGGATGCCATGTATACATGGAAAGATTGTGCAGTTCTAAAGGGAACTGGGCAACTTGCCGGAAAATGCATCAGACAACAACATGAGGAATGCTTCTGTGCAATTCCTGGGTTGAGTGGCTCTAGTTGCCTCTCATGCTCTCCACAATTTCCCAATTGAAAACAAGATTCCAGCTAGATCTATGCAATTTATAAGCTGAAGCTCAGTGTCTGGATGTTCTTTGCAATTTCTATGAGCAAGGTTGTCTGCCAGACTACTCTGCACAAATCTGGAGAGTAGGGTTGATTGTCAGGCTGCTCTGTGCAATTCCTGAGAGCAAGGTTGGTTTCCCTCTAGGATTGTGCATTTTGCCAAGACAGTGCAAGAACTGGATGTGAACCAAGTCACGAGGTCAGCTTGTGGTTGGTCAGCAAAACAAGTTAGCAAACATAAGTTTCAAAGTGAAAGATAACTTCAAATAAAAACACAAGTACCTAAGTAGTGCAAGACATGCTGCTAATATTTTGAGGAGGAGGGTCCAAAACAAAGCGGAGGAAAAACTTTGGAGGGTGGTTGTAGCTGCTACAACAGGAGGCTAACCTGGAAAAGCAGATTAGATCTCAAAATCACTAGCACAAAAATGGAGTTTTTGGGTCATAACCACATGGAAGTAGGCCTATACGTATCCTTGGGACCCCATAAACACACTGATGTTGTGTTTTGGGTGTGGTTGGGGAGTTTCCTTGGTGAAAAGAGTTCCATCTTAGGGATTGACCATCTAGACTGGTTTGTAGGCTCATGAGTGATTTGTAGTCCCTAAGGGATGTCTATAAGTTGTCGGTATGTTGACCCCACTCCCATACCTAGATATTGGAGGTTAGGTCATATCATAGTGATACTCATATAATGTTTAGCTTGGCAAGCTTATAGAAATGGGTAACTGTGGAAGGAGGTCGTTACAAGGTGGTATCAGAGCGAGGTTGCAACACTAGACCTTGGGGTAAGAGGAAATCAGTATACAAGTTTATATCTTTGGCATGCAGGCATGATGGTTAATGGTTTTTATATACATTGCAGTTATATTCACACCTGCCATTCTATTGTTGTTGTGGTTACATGCATGATAAATTCTAGTTGATTAGTGCGTTCATATACATGTGCATCGATTGGTCATGCGTGATAGTAACTTCTTGTTATATGCATTGCAATCAAATGCATGATGATTATTGTCATTGTAGTTAAGTTCTTGATATTATTTTGTATCATGCTAATATGGATTGAGCTATGCAGATGTGATATCATCCCCTGAGATACACTGAGGTCTGATTTTGATTTTTTTGTTTATCTAATATGGTATGTTGCATGATAATAAAAGACCAAGAAAGAAGAGTAGAATAGTTGAGCACAGTTCAGATGAATCCCCTTATAGGCCTTATCTGAATTCTATGGAATGGGAAAAGAGTCAGGTGAGCAGCAAGGAGAAGAGCATTCTCTTAATCTATACACTGAAAAAATTGAAGACATAGATTAGAGGTTGCAAGGCAGGTAATGACAGGTTGATTGAGACATAGGAAAGGCTTCCTAGAGCTCAAAAAAAGAAACCCAAGCTTATTGTATTGATTCTTCAGATCCTTACATATTTGAAAAAGTAGGGATATTTGGGGATTAGTTACGGATAGGAAGAAAATACAATGGTGAAGATGGAAGCAGGTTTCAAAAGGGGTACATATTGGACAGGGATGATATAGTGAGAGGTGGCAGATCCTTGGATACACCTGACAAGAGGGCTAGTACTCATATATTTTATTCTAGCTCCAGTTCCAAGAGACATCATCTTCACCACCACCAACATCCTTACAAGAAGAGTGAGAGGGGGTATTTTCTAGAAGAGTTAAAGAAATCAAATCCTCCTGCTTTTGATGGGATACGAAGAAATTGGAAGATGCAAAAACATGGTTATATGAGATGAATTCGAGAGACTCTTCAAGAAGAAGCACCTATCTGAAAGTTACAACGATGGCACGGTTAAGAAGTTCAGTGTACTATGAGACATGACATGGGTCTCAGCTTGAGGAGTAAGAGAATAAAGGCAATGAAATAAAACCATCGTGGTGTTGAACGTTGTGGTAGAGATCATTGCAAGAATGATTTCCCTTTGTGTTAGAGTGGCATAGCGAGATCATGAAAAGACTCATATATATAATGCTCAGGAGGCATAGAAAATTGGAATGTAGGTTAGAGCATTTCCTGGACCTATGCAACAGTGGATAACAGGCAGGTAGATCATCAAACATCTATCCCTGAGATGGAAGGTAGAACCAGAGGTTCTAGACACAACCACAATGCATATTGGAACATAATAAGATCATGCTCCGGGACCGAGCAATGAGAAAGTTAAGGTGTGTGGAAGCACTTTGGGGTCAAGAAAGCTACTTGGAAGATGGTTTATAAGATGTAAGCTTAGTATATGGTTTCCGGTTATATTTGAATTCGTTAAGGGAATTGGAATCCCTTGAGAGATGAGATGTACACATGTTTAGTTGCAAGGTAGCATAATGGGTACAACAGGGAAAGGTAACTAGTATATTGTTATATTTACTTATGCATTGACAATTGTGTGTTTATGGTAGTATGACGTAGGGAATTTCATGGCAAAGGGACTTCCATGAAATCTTGAAGAAGGCTTGGGTTGAACTTTCCCATCGAAGCACTGGGAGACAATGGGGGTTGAGTCATGGTGTTTGTTGAAAGTTTTGTGCTTTCGGTGCTCCATGTGCCATTATATGAAACCCTCCATGTGCCATTATTTTGTATCTCATATGTATAATATATATAATTCTCAAGGCTCAAATGATTGTAGCATAAAAGAGGTCTTCAACTCTTAGATATCATATAAATGATTTGTGTAACCTAGGTAACATGTTTTGACAAGTAATCTCATTTAGGTCACCCAAAACATGTATTGTCTTCAAAACCTCAATTGTTCTCTTTAGGAGAAGGTCTCACCTTCTAGGTCAATTTCATTAAAAAAATTATGTAATGAGGGGGACATTAGTTAGGGATGACCACAATGGTTTGTGAAATTTAATTATCATAATTATTTGTGTAACCTAGGTCACATATTTTGACAAGTAAACCCATTTAGGTCACCCAAAACATGTATTGTCTTCAAAACCTCAATTGGTTCTCTTTAGGAGAGGGTCCCACTTACTAAGTCAATTTCATTAAAATGTTGATGTTATGAGGGGGCATTAGTTAGGGATGACCACAATGGTTTGTGGAAGTTAATTGTCATTGACAAGTGTCAACACTACTTTTGTGAATGTTGGGTGCTAAAGAATGAAGTTAGTCTTTGCACATTGAAATGAAGGCCAAGCCTTTATGAACAAAATTCTATTGTTGTTGCAAGGGTTTAGAGAAATCAAATTTTTCTTAGATCATAATTAGACATTCTTGATGGATCAAGGACATTTCAATTCTAGGGTTTGTAAACCCTAAAAATCAACTAGGGTTGATAAGAAATCCCTAGGATTTATAAACAAAACCATAGGATTGGACACTTTCGTTGAAAGAAGAAACCCTAGCCTTTGTAAAAAAGTATGACATAATGATGATGATGTGGATGATGTTGACAATGGTGCTAGATGAATGCAAGAAGATTAAATATCAAGAGGGAGCTGGAATTATTCTCAAAAGATGAGTATCTTATATCTCTCTTATTTCATTACTACTATTAGTTAACCTCTTATCTTTGAAATCTTTACTTGGTTGTAATTATTCTTCCATGACCTCCTAGTGAGGATTTAACTAATTGTATCGAGAGGCGCTCTCCAACCCAACATGCAACAAATGTTGTAATGTCCTATCATGTAAACATTCTAACTCATTCAAAATAAAATAAAATAAAAATAACCCTACATTAAAATAAAAATTCTACGTTATTATTCTTTTTTATCATTTTTTGTTGGGTAGTTAAGGTAAATTAGAAATACAAATAATAATAATCCCATGTTAAAATAAAAATTTTGTTTTTTTATTATTAATTTTTGTCCTGTATTTAAGATAACCTTGACTTGATCAAGTTAATGGTTGTTTTTGAGCTCTAGGTTTATGAGAAACCATGGTATCTCCCATGGTATTCATGTGGAATATGGCACATTTAAAGGGGGGATTTAAACCAACCTTGATATGAACTTAAACTGAAACCCAAAAATATATAATATAACCATAAATACAGAGTTGGATTAGAAATAACACTTCATTTAATTAATATCAAAGAGTTGGAATATGCTTACATACATAATGGAAACAAGCTAGCTCAGGCGATGGTAGCTTATCTCTTAGAAGATTTGTGGTGGCTACATGCCTCTAAACTATGTCACAATGAGGCTAAAAGGCCATTTATTATTGAGAAACAACAAAAAATGCTAAACCTCAAAAAACCTAACCCTAGGAGATGAAGCGTCGAAACTGTGGGCCCCATTTGGGTAAATTGGTGCACCAACTTCCCGGGGTCGTAACTTTGGCATATGATCTATGTTTGACATGCATAATATCTCGTTAGAAATATCTATCTTAGGAATACAAATTTCGATAGAAAACGTCAATCAAAGGGGTTATGTTTGCTCATTTTCCAAAAAAACATCATTTAGGGCCTCAAAATGGCTTCGGAAGTTCAGGACCCAAAAAACTGCCAAAACTAGTAAATTTTACTACAATTAAGGAAACTGAAAAACTGAAAGAAATAGTGATGGGGGTCCAATTGGAATAGGCAGGTGGCCACCAATATCCACTTGGATTAGTCCTCCCCCCTTAGCAAGCAATGGTCCCCATTGTGTTGAGTGCCTCCATGAGATGGGGAAACTTCTGTTGAACCTGGTCCCTGATGAGACACTTGCCTTGGTGCGGAACTTGGCCAACTTTGACAGTCGAATACAATTGGATCTTCTATTGGCGATTGTTCTTGATATGTGTGTCCATGACCTGATCAGTTGTGGCATGTTCCATGTAGTCTGGGTTTAACTTTGTTGGTGTGAGTTGTTCTGCAATGTCTGATGTGTCAAGTAATGGTGGAAATTATGGTCAAAGGCGATCCACATTGAACATTGGGTGCATGCCAAGGAATGGTGGAATGATGAGCTCAAAAAATTTGTACCCTATAGCCTTATTGATGGTGGAAGGCCCATATCAAAGCAGGGGAAGCTTGCAGTGGGGCCCAGCGAGGTTCTCCTTCTGCAAATGTAACCAAACTTTATTGCCCACTTGGAACTTTTGTAGCACCGATGTTGATCATGACGTTTCTTGTACTTAGCATTGGCTCTATCCAATATGTCATGGACCTGTTGGCAGATGTATTGAATGCGCTCAATGAAGTTGTTAGCTCTATCAGCTTCGGATTGGACATGAGCCGAATCTTCCTAAGTAGTTGCAAATGGTATGGCCACATCAATGGGACATAGTGGTTGGAATCCCAATCCCACTTGAAAGGGGTTGTGGCCAGTTGAGTTATGGAGAGCTATATTGTAGTTGTGTTGGACATAGGGGAGGCTTTCATCCCATGTGCGTGGATGCTTAGATTTGTACATGTGAAAAATGTGCACGATCATCCTGTTGACGACCTCTGTTTCGCCATCAGTTTGGGGGTGGAAAGTCATGGACTTAGTGAGATTGGTATTCAACATCAACCAGAGACTTGACCAAAATGTACTTAGGAACCTACTATCCCAATCTGAGATAATGGAATGTGGGATCCCAAAGTGTATCCACACTCATTCAAAGAAGAGCTTAGCAGTGGCTTCTGTTGTGATACTCTTCTTATAGGTTGCCGGAATGGCCATCTTATAGAATCTGTCAACGACCATGAAAATGCAGTAGTTGGCATGCTTAGTAGAAGGAATGCCCGACATGTAATCCATGGAGATGGATTCCCAAGTTCGACTAGGATTAGGTAGAGGATTATATAGGCTTTGCTACATGATGGTTGGTGTTATCACTTAAGAAGTAATTTCTAAATTGTTCACATCAGTTTTATTGTGAAGGTTAGGTGTTAGTCCAAGTTCAGTTTTTCCATGTTCAATGTAGTGTCTAAGTCTTAGGAGTCTTGGTGGTATGGTTAAATAAAGGTCAATAATCCGTTCTCATTCATCACTGGTCCCACAACCTACATAGATTCCTTGTATCAAGTTTGTTTTAAGGTTCTTATATGTTACAAAGCAATTTAGGTGTTTTCGTAGCGCGGAACCCAGTCTAGGTGTTTTCGTAGCGCAAAACCCAGAATTTACATTGGCTGCACTACGAAATCTGGGATTCGTACGGATCCATAGCAAATCTTGCTCAGCTGTCATATCTATCAAGATCTGTTATGTCTACATCATCAATTTTCAGCTTATACACTTCGCCTATCATGTCTAACCGCTTATCTTCATCATTAGAACCGTTAGGCACCTTGGTACGCTCGGGTTGCAAGTTCCAAGAAAAGCCAAGCACTCACAGTCATGATTTGTGTTTGGATTCATGCATAAGGAATAAATTGTCAGCCATTCAATTTGAATTCCTTGAAAATCAGGCGAGTCAGTTTTCAAGCGAGGCAGCTTTCAAGAGAGGCAGCGATCGAAAATTGAGACAGTGCCAGTCTTTCAAATTTTCATTCTGCTGGAATCCCATGGAGAGGGCTACAGAAAGAAAGGAGAACAGGTCAGGCAGGTGTTTACGGAGTGAACCTGAAGGTTTAGACATTATCTTAAAGAACAGAGAAGTTGAACACGCATTCAAGCAGGTTGGCTGTTGGAATTTTTGCGAGAAACTTCAAGGAGGTCATGCACAAGTCACCAAGGAATTTTCCTTGAATTTCACAAGACTGAATTCGAAAGTCGGGGTGCTTGAATTGCCAATCTCGCTAGAAGTTATATTTGTAGTCACTGAGATTCCAAGGGGACAAGAAAGATGGTTTAAAATTTTCAAATTTGATATGACCCCCTGCAAAGAATTTATGAAGTCGGAGTTCATTGATTCAGATTTAAACAAGTCTATGCCCAGAAAGTTTGTTAAGGACTCATATGCCAGATTACTTACCTACATACAGAGGTACTTTACCTGTGAGGGGAAGTATCATAAGGTGTATTCATATCACTTCAATCTTCTGCTACATTTCATAGGAAATATATCTCTTGATTTACCTTTCTACTTGTTTCGTAGCCTAGGCAAAATGTGCGACAAGGTTCAACTAAAGAAGAAAGCCTGTGAGACCTCATTGTTTCACCATGGCTTAGTCAAGTTGATCGTTTTGCATGAGCTCCAGAGAATAGACAGGGACTGGTCCATGTTTATATTTATGTCTGGCTTCAAGAATGAAACTGGCCTCATTCCTCAAGCTGTGAAAAATTCTCCACCAGCAACTGGTCATCGTGCAGAAACAAGATCCAAGAGATTTGTAAAACTGAAGGCTAGGAAATAGGTAAAGGAGCCCACCAGAACACTGAAAATCCAAAACACACCCCAATAGTCCCAGAAAGAGAAAACTCAGATCAAAGAGGGTGTACATGAATCATCTACAAGTGGATTAGTTCAGAGAAGAATGACTAGGAGCCAGTTAGCTAAAGAAAAAGGCAAGACAGTGGTTACTGAGGAAAACCCGGTTTCAAAGGGAAACCTGAATGACTTACTGCAAGCTATTGATATTGAAGAATCTCCCCTGGTTCAAGCAGATTTGATAGAATTAGGTAAAGGCAAGACCAAAAAGATCAAAGCCTCGAAAAAGCTCAAGTTTGATGATCAGGTTCCTAAATTTGTCTTTAAGCCAAGAAGACCTGTGATGAGGTACTTAAAACAGGTACAAGAGATGCTGCCAGAAGCAGGTGAAACAGAGGAGATCGCAAAAACTCATGAAGGACCTGTGACTTCATCAAAAACATCATCACAGCTACATAAAGAAGATAGAAATAACACAGTTATTTCTCAAGAGGAATATAGTGTTGAAAAGCTGAAAAAGAAGTTGAGGTTAGCAAATCTCGAAATTGCTAAACTGAAGAAAGCCTCAAGGAAACATGCAATCAAGGAAGCTTATTTTAATAAAATGGAGGCCCTATGGGAAGACAAAACAATTTCAATACCCGAGGTGGTCGACTGTAATGCCCAATACTATACCTAGACAATCCCTACAATAAAGGAAGCAGAATTCATCAGAAAAGTTAATACGAAACTAAGAGTTGGGATCAGAGTTATGAAAAGGAAAATTGAGGATTTGAAGATACAGCTAAGCCAGCAGGAAAGATTTCCTTAGCTAAGGAATATCACACAGCAAGTAAGGTTAAGTCCCAAATTTTGATGATTTACCGTGTTCAATTTTGAATAGCTTCAGGGTAGTTGAAAAAGACATTTAAATATAAATAGGCTCAAGACAGTCAAATTTTGGCATTAAAACTGTGTTTTTTTTATTACACAATAGTTTTGTAGCGCGCTAAGAAACTGTTGTAGATGATGCCTAACGCACATCAGTTTTGTAGCACGCTACGAAACTGCTGTAGCTACATAATTAAACTCAGTCGACCAATTTTGAGTGACCGAGGGGAAATTTTTTCAAAGGGAATTTTAGAAGAGGATCATTTACAATATGCAAGCAACCAACAAGGGAAAAACAAGCAGAGGAAAGATATATGAACTATAAGCTTTTTTTTATACAAATGATCACCGCTAGTATTGTCCATGACATTTCAAACAGCTTTGAAGAGGTTTTGTCTTCACACAGGTATATGGGAAAGGTCTACAGCACATGAAGAACGTGGCACTCCAATATATTTTTGTGTAATCAAAGAAGAACAACATGGTTAATTGGTTTCAAATATCCTTGAGGAAACAAAAAGCAGAAAAACAGGGGTAGTTTCCTACTTCCCAGCAGCAGTAAAGGGATAAGACATTAAGGGCTAGCAAGGAGCTTCAAACATCCACCAAAGCTAAATTGAAGGAGACCACTTGTCAGAGAACGAGTTTTGATTGTAATAAATACTATCACCAACATTATGTGGAGTTAAACTCCTAATTGTCTTAGGTTTCTAGAACTTCCAGTTAGTAGTTAGTTGCATTAATAGTTAGTTTAAAGTGTTAATAGGTGTCATAATAAGATGAATTCGAGTTCCCCTCATGCTGGAGGAGGAATCCCAGTTATGCAGAGAGCTCTATATATAGCATAACATCTGATGTACATAGGGTTGGAAAATTATTGAGAAAAGCTCTCATATTGTGCTTTGTGTAAAGACTCTGTTTTCTAGTAATACAATATTGGCCTTGCTTCTCAGGAATCAGAAGGAATTCGATATTCTGAATGTCTTGTGTTTTCTTTTTCCTATTATCTACAGTGTTATGAATGTGTGATTACTTAGAAATCACTAACAGTGCTCTAATTTCCTTCATACATTTGTAAACTGTGTTGGTCCTCTATGTGTTTGGTGTGTTCTACATATGTTGGATTCTGAATGCCCTGACTTCTATGCAAAGCTAACTTTACTGTCAATACTAAAGCATATCTGACTCCATAAGCCCAATGGATACTTTCTAATTGTGTTTCAACCTCTTATAATTGTTCATTTTGTTTCATAGAGTTAGCCATCTTATTCATTATCCAAATCTTTAAATCTTGTGAGAGAGCCCTCTCAGGTTGGGGAGGCTAAGCCTCAGCCTAAAGTAGGTTTGAAATAGTTACTTATAGTCTACCTGATCACAGCAGCCTATCAGGGTCTGATTTTGAGATAACAGTTGGTTTGGAAATGGCACAGGTAGTGCAGGATCTGATGTACTTCCCAACATCCTATCGAAGGTTCAGCCAATAAAAATACTTCTGCAGCACTACCATTGTTTTGCAGGACTGCTGCTATCTGCTCAAAGACCTATTTATTATTGAGATAAATTGGAAAACCATGAACATTCAAAAACCTAACCCTAGGAGATGGGGCACCAAAATTGTGGGTCCCGTTTGGGTAAATTGGTAAATCAACTTCCCAGGGTCATAACTTTGGCATATGATCTTTGTTTGACATGCACAATACCTCATTAGAAATATATATCCGAGGAATACAAATTTTTACTACAAATATTATTTAAAGACTCTTTTTCCCATTTTCCAAAAAAACGTCATTTAGGGCCTCAAAGTGGCTTTAGAATTTTAGGACCCAAAAAACTGCCAAAAAAAATAAATTGTGCTATAATTAAAGAAACTGAAAAACTGAAAGAAATAATGGTGGAGTTCCAAGTGGTAGGCGGGTGGCCACCAATATCCACCTAGATCAAACCTAGATCCATCTTAACTTTGGATCTACCAAGCATCGAGAGAGATCAAATATTTTTGACCATAACATATTTGCATCTCAAGAGATTTGATCGCTCTTGGCGCTTGGTAGATCTAGAGTTAAGATGGATCTACGTTGGTTTAATTCCCCCCTTTAAATAGGTTATTTTCCACATGAATACCATGGTAAATACCATGGGTTCTCATAAACCTACAGCTCAAAAACCACCTGTAACTCGACCAAGTCAAGTTTACCTTAACTACCCAACAAAAATTAATAATAATAAATATAACATAGAATTTTTATTTTAACATAGGATTATATTTATTTCAATTTTACCTTAACTACCCAACAAAAATTGATAAAAAATATATATATATATTAACGTAGAATTTTTATTTTAACATAGGGTTATTTTTATTGTTATTTTATTTTATTTTGACCAAGTCAAAATGCTTACAACAACATTTGTTGCATATTGGGCTATAGAGCACCTCTCAAAGAAATTAGTTAACCTCTTATCTTTGAATTCTTTGCTTGGTTGTAATTATTCTTCCGTGACCTCCTAGTGAGGATTGCAAGTACATAGTAGAATTTTCCTAGGCTATAACAGTAGATTGAAGAAGTGGAAGAACAAAGCAAAGCAAGAGGACTTTCCAAAATAGCTAGTTTAAGAATATTGTACTAGATGAGACCTAAGTTCAAAGGGAGTGAGAAATTTGAAGTATCATGCCTTAATTGTACCTAAGAAATTTCAATATCTAGCATGCAACTAATGGTAACATGGAAGCAAGAAGATTCTCCCAAGTAAGAGGGAGAGAACCGTGATAAGACATCTATCTTAGTTAAAGTTACCTCATATTTTTGAAGAAGCATAACTAAAGAAGACCTTGTACTTTTGGCTTGAGTAAATGGATCAAGGATGATTCTATATAATATGTCTCTAACAAAGGGAGCAATTGCGAAGAAAGTATTGTGTAGGTGAAAATTGTTAGCCCTGAGGTGTAGCGTTGCTATTTTGAAGGCTAAAGGAAGGAAATGGCCCATTTTCTTGTTATGGAGAGGTTCCCACATAGGCCATCACCCCACTTTCCTCCCTCTTCTACTTACATTCTATTCCGCTCATATCCTAACTCGACCCTCACATCATAACGAAACCCTCTTTCGCCTTGGCCTTAAGTAAATTAACTCATTTCTACCACGTAAACCTTACCTTTCTGCCCATACGCACCCTCTGCACATTTCTTGAGGACATCACGTACCTCTGTGTCCCTCCATCATCGATCTCCCCACCAATCTGATGGCCCATGTTTCACTCGATCAATAAGACATGCTCAATCGATCTTCACCGTTAAATCACTCCTACCAAATCTAACGGTTGTCACTCATATCGCACGAGCAACTAGCGAGAGGAATACCCACCCGATAAAGGTGGTTTCCTCTCTTTCCTCCAATGCTACGTGGCATGAAATGAGTGGCATCGGGCGGACTCCGCCCTTTACCGCTTACCACCCGATGAGTGCCCGTAAAACCATTTCTTCCCAAATGAAACCACCCCCGAGCATTATCGTCCGATCACCTCCTCCGCCTGATAGTCGTATGATATGCTCATCTAAGATCTGACGACTCAGACTTATTCTGCTCCCGCCACAACTTCAAGCCTCCTACACACAATCTCCACCATCCATTTCCCTCGATCCAGCGACCCTCGTTCACCATCACCATAGTCCCCCCTCCACTGCCTAGCCACCATCCTGACTGTCGATCCCTTGATCCAATGGCCCATATGCCTCGTACCCCCCGCTTCCCATTAGTCACCCAGGGAGGAAAGTGGTTGGCTCTGTTAGTATCTGTGGCAGGCGGATAGTTGAACTAAAATAATGGAAAGCATGGCCAAAAGGGGAAAAACAGTAGCACGATGCAGCTGAATTAACAAAAAAGGATCGTGGAACGTCACAACACATTTGAGCCACCTGATAGAGCGGCGAGGTGACCAGAATCGATCACTATATTTGCTAGAAATGGTGCCCCTATGCTCATGCCTGTCTAATTAAGGCATCAAACAATTAGTAGCTTTAGGGGATAGATTAAGACATCTTGAGCCCTAGAGAGCCCGAGAGCATTGTAAAAGCCTATAAATGGTTGAAAGTTAGAAGGAACAACAGTTCAACTTTTGGAGACTGTAGATACTCTATTCCTTGCAGCTTCTCATCTTCATTCTAGTAATACAAGCTTCTTTTGTTGTTACATGTTCAATGTCCATTTCTCTTTTGTTCTAAGCTTGCACTTGGATAATCCTATTCATGATTTCTTCTATGTCTAATGCCAAATAATTATCATCTTATCTC
This sequence comes from Pinus taeda, assembly GCA_000404065.3. Lineage (NCBI taxonomy): Eukaryota > Viridiplantae > Streptophyta > Pinopsida > Pinales > Pinaceae > Pinus > Pinus taeda. Next base: position 87,160 of record APFE030573101.1, read on the forward strand.
TGCGTTGATAAATTGGATTTGCAATTGAATAGGTCATTCATGTTTTCTTCTGTGTCTAATGCCAAATAACTGTCATCTTATCTCTAGGTTGATAAATTATATTTGCAAGTTTCATTTACTTCTTATAGCTAGCCATTCATATATGTTTATGTATGCATCTTTCAGTACAATCAGTATTCTCCATCTATTCATTGAATCTATAAACTATTGAGCATTAGCGGTCTAAAGCCTTGTCAAGTTAAGGGTGTTCATGCATGTCTGGAGTGAAAACAGAGTTGAAGTGGTTATCTGGCTTGATCCAAGCCTTCATCCATTCCAATAGTTCCTAGAAAAATATTGAATATTATATGTTTCCAGGCATCTCCGAGCTACAACCTAGGAGAGTTTCCTAGAGTGATAACAAAATTGGCATTGTTTCCGAGGAGAGGAGGCTGAAGCTCAGCTTCCCTAGGAGATGACACAGATCCAGCTTTGATGATAGACAATGTCTGGGCACTTTTTTGGTTGTAATCATCTATCTGGCGACTCTACTGAAGGACGAACCTCTTGGCGACTCCACTTCATAGTTCTGGCTCAGTTTGGGAGGCATACTCGGAGAAATCCTCAGAAGCCACAAGCTAACCCAGTACCTGACCCTGAAAATATCATCAAAGAAAGAAAGGCATTGCAGAAAGGAGCATCAGGTTCAGGTAACTCTAAAAAATGTTCTATATCTCTTCAAGAAAATCCTGTAATAGAACAAATACATGTTGATAGTATAGCATCTAATACTATCAGTGAAGAAAAAATCTCAGAGATTCATAAAGCTCCTTATTCTTTACGTTCTCCTTTTGTTGTAAGCCCAAAGGAAACCTCAACTCCTATCCATCATACTCCTTTAGTCTTATCAGTCACTCCTCTACCATCTGTCATTCAGACTTCCAGTATTCTTATAGCCACCACAGTTATGGCAGGTCCACAAGAACCTACCAAAATGGAAAGAATCATAGCTGCTAAGTATGGACCTCTAGTACTACCCACTCCTTTGAATGCCATGCCTACTGGAGAATAAAAAAAGTATATTCCTAAGTTCACTGGGACTGAAGGTGTTACAGCTGAGGAACATCTTGAATCATTCTATAGCTATGTTGATAACATGGACATTAGTGAAGATGATGTGTGGATGAGAGTCTTTGTCCAAAGCCTGGATGGAGAGGCTGGAAAATGGTTCAGAGAACTGACCCCAAGGTCTATAGCAGATATTGAGGCTTTAGATGATGCATTTATAAAGCATTGGGGGGATAAGAAGGATCTACTCTACTACCACACCGAGTTTGGCAACTTAAAGAGGGAAAATGGTGAGTTGTTATCTGATTTTAATAAGAGGTTTAACTAAATGTACAGCAAGATACCAGCTGAAGTAAAACCCACCACTACCTCTGCTAAACTCACCTATGCCAGTGCTTTTGATTCTGAATTCTACCTACTGTTGAGGGAGAGGCAATGTGTTACTTTGGCTGATATGTAGGATGCAGCCTTGGAAATAGAATCAAACATCATGGTTGCAGAGAAGCTCAGAGGTAATGTTGATAGAAGGAGACGGAGGGGCGAGTCTTCATCTTCTTCAGACCCCAAGATAGATAAAATGACCAAGATGATAGAGTCATTAGCCTCTGAAATCTCCAAATTAAAGGTTGAGCAGCACACTGGGAAAGGAAGAGTTCCTAATACCTTTGCTCCTAGAAATCCAAATCCTTATAGAAGAGCTAATGAGCAGTTGCAAATTCTACAAAGAAGCAAAGATGCCAATGAAGACCAAAGGGTGAAGACCCCTTTCTAGAATGTAGTCATGGAAGAGGATCAGTTTGAAGAAGATGATGAGATCCATTATATGGAAGACAAAGGCAGTGCCTCCTTTTTTACCTTAGCTACCTATGAAAAGTCATTATTCAATGACCAGATCAGCCAAGAGTGGGACGGTGAAGCTGTTATACAAATTGAAGATTAGCACAGATATAATCTGAGGTCAAAGATGAATAATGCCAAGGAAACCCATGTTCAAAGAGTTGTTATACCTGCATAACAGCAAGCTAATAAGCAGAAGTGACCAGCAGCTGATCCTATCATCCTCAAAGCTCCAGCTCACGAGATAAGAGGCCTTGACAAGTCCCCTTCTTCTTTCAGTTTTCAATCAGAAATTCAGAAGCTAAGAATACCTATACCTCTAGTTGAACTAGTGAAGAAAGAGTCCTTCAAGAGATCTATCCTCGAGGCCCTTCAACCCATTGCCACCCAAGCCTCCACTGACTATGTAAATCTGTAAGATGACAAACCAGTTGTTGTTCTCAACCCAATGATTGAAAATTATGATGACAGCTCCCCATCATTATATGTCCCTTTGATTATTCATGACAAAATCCTTCACAACTATCTTCTGGACACACGAGCCAGCCATAATCTAATGCCCAAGGCTATCATGGATGAGTTGGGTCTTGACATTACCAAGCCTTATTCTGACCTGTTTTCTTTTGACTTTAGAAAAGTGAAATGTTTGGGATTAATCAAAGACCTAGCCATCACCTTGTCTCAGCTACCTATGAAGAGCATGATGATGGATATTGTGGTAGCATATGTGCCCCCCAAGTTTTTCAAGTTGCTTTCCAGAGGTTGGATCAAGAGATTAGGTGGAACATTGAAAAATGATCTGTCCTATGCTACTGTCCCAGTTTTTGGAGGTGAGAGTAGGAGATTATACAGAGAATCTCGGTTGGCTTATATCATCAGTGATGAGAAGAATCTCACTAACCATCCCATCTATGCTGTTGACACTGATTTTGGAGCCTGTATTCTTCAAACTGAAGAATCCCAGTTGGCCTCCATTCAACTTAGGAAACAAGTTTGCCAAATCACAGAGGAAGAAGGCCCACAAATTTGGGACATGTTCTTTGATGGAGCTTGCTCTAAGGAAGCTGCAGGGGTAGGTGTAGTCCTTGTATCCCCACACAAGAATGCATTCATTTATCTTTCAAGTTAACTTTTCAGGTCACCAATAACATAGCAGAGTACGAAGCTTTGATATTGGGCTTAAACGCCACTAAAGAAATGGGCATCAAAGGTCTAAAGATGTTTGGAGATGCAGACCTTATCATCCAGTAGGTGAACAAAACTTTCCAAGCAAAGCATCCAAGGCCGAAAGCATACTGAGATGAGGTATGGAAGCTCAAGGGTTCTTTTAATAGTTTCAACATTTCTTACATCCCTAGAATGAAGAACCAGCTTGATGATTCCCTTGTTGTGTCTACTAGCATGTTTATCCCTCCTTTGCCTCCTAAATTAACTTATGAAGTTCAGGTGAAATATAGACCATCTCTACCTAACAATGTCAAATACTAGAAATTTTTTGAAGATGATGATGAAATTAATAGGTTTTTACAAGTCATTGATGAATTTTCTGAAATGCACATTGACCAAGAAAACGAAATCATTGAAGAATGCAACCAGTCTGAGCTAAAGAACAAGATTGGCCAAGATAACATTGTCCAGCTGCCTAGTAACCATATACCCAAAGGATTGGTTCCCCTAGAGAAGTTGTTTGATCATAACGATGTGCCTTATAAGCCTGCCAAAAAAGAAAATGAGTCTGCAGTTCATAAACATAATATAGGGAGCCCAGACCATCCAAAATACATAAATCTGTCAACCCACTTGTATGTTGCCCAAAGTTCTGAGTATTGCACCTTGATGAAGCAATTTGTTGATATATTTGCCTCGGATTACAGTGATCTTAAGACCTATGACACAAACATCATTCAACATAAGATTCCACTGGAGAAGGACACCATCCCTTTTAAGCAAAAGTTAAGACCTATCAGCCCTCTCTTACTGCCTTTGATTGAAAATGAAATTAAGAAATGGTTGGATGCCAAGATCATAGTTCCCCTAAGGTATTCAAAGTGGATAGCTAACCTTGTGGTAGTTAGAAAGAAGAATGGAGAAATCAGGCTTTGTGTTGACTTCAGGAATCTAAACAAATGCTCTAGAAAAGGCAACTACCCCCTGCCTAAGATGGAACACTTGCTGCAAAAAGTTTCAAGGGCTAGAGTCATGTCTTTCTTAGATGGATTTTTAGGTTACAATCAGATTGTTTTACATCTAGAAGATCAAGAAAATATTGCCTTCACTACTCCTTAGAGTACTTTCATGTACTCCAAGATGCCTTTTGGACTGATGAATGTTGGGGCTACTTTTCAGAGGGCCATGGACATAGCCTTTGTGGGAGAGAAGGCAAGTTTGTCCTTACTTACCTTCATGACATAATAGTTTTCTCCAGCAGTCACAAGGACCATTTGTAACATTTGAAGAAAGTGTTTTTAAAGTGCAAACAGTTTGGAATTTCCATGAATCCAAAGAAATCACAGTTTGCTTTAGAAGAAGGCAAACTTCTGGGACATATTGTTTCTGCTGAAGGTCTGAAAATTGGTCCAGCTAGAGTTCAAGCAATTCAGACATTGTCCATCCCAAGGTCAAAAAGGGACATTCAATCTTTCCTGGGTAAGATTAACTTTGTCAGAAGGTTCATTCCAAACTTTGCAGAACTAGTGAAGCACATCACCTCCATGCTGAAGAAAGGGTCAGAAATAAAATGGACGAATGCTGCAAGAAGCTCTTTTGAAGGCATTAAACAAGTTATCTGGAAGCTCCCACTCTAATCAGTCCAGATTACACCAAGGAGTTTTATATCTTCTCTTTTGCCTCTTATGATACACTTGCAGTAGTTCTATTGCAGAAAAATGATGAAGGTGTAGAGCACCCTGTGGCCTTTTTCAGCAAAACACTGAGGGATGTTGAACTAAGGTATGACCTTATTGAAAAACAAGCTTATGCTCTCATAAAATCTTTAAAGGCATTCAGAATTTATATTCTGCATTCCAAAGTGGTTGCATATGTACCTTCAGCCTCAGTAAAAGATGTCTTAACTCGGCCAGATATTGATGGAAAGAGAGCTAAATGGATTGAAAAATTCATAGAGTTTAACATAGAGGTGAAGCCACTAAGCTGGTCAAAGGCCAAGGCTTGGCTAAACTTATGGCTGAGGAAAATTGCAGTTTGTTAGACATCAATTGCATGAGTCCAATTTCAAGTGATGAGCAGACAGAGGAAGCAGAAAAAGAACAAAGGAAGAATCATTCTTTGGCTAAAAATCTAGCCACCTGTGAATGGTATTCTAGCATAGTTCATTTTTTGCAGAAGCTAGAATTCCCTCCGGGGCTTAGCTCAAGTCAAGCCCAAGCCATTAAACTCAGATCATCCAAATTCTACATTAATAAAAATCTACTTTATTGGAAAGACCCATCAAGAATCCTCTTAAGATGTCTAGATAAAGGACAATCTGTGGAATTCATGCACCAATTCCATTATAGCATCTGTGGAGGGCATCATTATTGGAAACCCACAGCCCAAGAGATCCTAAGAGTTGGGTATTATTGGCCTAATTTGTTCTCTGATGTATTTTCTTTTGTGAAGTTTTGTGACAAATGTCAGAGGCTTGCAGGAAGACAGAAACTAAAATCTCTACCCTTGAATCCAGTACATGTCAATGGTCCCTTCAAGCAGTGGAGCTTGGACTTCATAGGTGAGATTAATCCACATTCCAGTGGCCAGCATAAATGGATCTTGGTAGCCACTGATTATTTCACCAAATGGATTGAGGCTATACCCACTAAAAATGCTAATCACCAGGTTGCCATAAAGTTTTTGAATGAGAATATTTTCACTAGATTTGGTTGCCTAGCCAAACTAGTCACTGATAATGTAGCAGCTTTCAGGACAAAAGAATTGGTAGACATGTGTGAATCCATGGGCATTCAATTGGTGCATTATACCTCATATTATCCTCAAGGCAATGGCCTAGCAGAATCATCTAACAAGAGTCATGTATGGATAATCAAAAAATTGTTGGAAGAAAACAAAAAGAGCTGGGATTCCAAGTTGAAGTTTGCACTATGGGCTGATAGCATTACCAACAAGAAGTCCATAGGAAATTATTCATTCAAGCTAGTTTATGGCACTAATGCTATTTTTCCTATCTAGCTGATTCTCCCTGTGGCTAAATTCTTGCAAGAAGAACAAGATGAAGAGAACGACATGGTAAGAAGAATGAATAACCTGGTTGAACTACTGCAGATCAGAGAGCAGTTGGTTGAGAAGTCAAAATCTCATCAGAAGAATATCAAAGAAACCTTTGACAGGAAGGAAAAGTGGACAATTTCCAAGTTGGTGACTAGGTTTTCAAATGGGATGCATTTAAGGAAAAGAAAGGTAATCATGGTAAGTTTGACTCCTTATGGATGGGTCCATTTGTCATTGCTCAAATTCAGCAAAACAAAACCTTAATTATACACAATATGGAAGGAGGAGATGTTTTTGGTAGCCTAGTCAATGGGCGATTTTTGAAACTTTATTTCATTTAAGGCTTTAAAGCCTTGGTATTGTAAATATGTTTTCCAGTTTTTATTTTTATGAAAAATAGACTCCATGCCTACTGGAACACTAGGAGGAAGATTTGATTTTGGTTTTACTGGAAAGGCAGTGGTCTACAGTTCTTGAAACCTCACAGGGAGGCTTTCATCCCCAGAAGGAGCCAGTGTTAGCCCTGTGGTGCAGCGCTGCTAATTTGAAGGCTAAAGGAAGGAAATGGCCCATTTTCTTGTCATGAAGAGGTTCCCACATGAGCCATCACCCCACTTTCCTCCCTCTTCTACTTACATTCTATTCCGCTCATATCCTAACCCGACCCTCACATCATAATGAAACCCTCTTTCGCCTTAGCCTTAAGTAAATTAACCCATTTTTACCCCATAAACCTTACCTTTCCACCCATACACGCCCTCTGCACATTTCTCGAGGACATCTCGTACATCCATGTCCCTCCGCCGTCGATCTCCCCGCTGATTTGACGGCCCACGTTTCACCCGATCGACAAGACATGCTCAATCGATCTTCACTGTTAGATCACTCCCGCCATATCTAATGGTTGTCACTCATATCTTGTGGGCAACGAGCGAGAGGAATACCCGCCCAATAAAGGCAGTTTCCTCTCTCTCCTCCGCTGCTACGTGGCATGCAATGAGTGGCATCGGGCAGACTCCACCCTTTACCGCTCACCACCTGATGAGCGCCCGATAAAACCATTTCTGCCCAAATGAAACCGCCCCCAGGCGTTATCATACAAGCACCTCCTCCACCTGATAGCTGTCCGATCTGCTCATCTGAGATCTGACAGCTCAGACTTATTCCGCTCCCGCCACAACTTCAGGCCTCCTACACGCAATCTTCACCGTCCATTTCCCTCGATCCAACAGTACTCGTTCACCATCACCATAGTCCCCCCTCCTCCACTTGACCACCATCCTGACCATCGATTCCTCGATCCAACAACCCATATGCCTCATACCCCTCGTTTACCATCAGTCACCTAGGGAGGAAAGTGGTTGGCTCTGTCAGTATCTGTGGCAGGCAAACAGTTGAACTGAAATAACGGAAAGCATGGCTGAAAGGAGAAAAAACAGCAGCACGATGCAACTAAATTAACAAAAAAGGATCGTGGAACGTCACAACACATTTGAGCCACCTGATAGAGCGACGAAGCGACCAGAATCAGTTACTGTGTTTGTTAGAAACGGTGCCCCTGTGCTCATGCCTATCTAATTAAGGCATCAAGCAGTTAGTAGCCTGAGGGGATAGATTAAGACATCTCGAGCCCTAGAGAGTCTGAGAGCATTGTAAAAGCCTATAAATGGCTGAAAGTTAGAAGGAATAAGGGTTCAACTTCTGGAGACTGTAGATACTCTGTTCCTTGCAGCTTCTCATCTTCATTCTAGTAATACAAGCTTCTTTTGTTGTTACATGTTCAATGTCCATTTCTCTTTTCTTTTAAGCTTACACTTGGATAAGCCTATTCATGATTTCTTCTATGCCTAATGCCAGATAACTATCATCTTATCTCTGCATTGATAAATTGGATTTGCAATTGAATAGGTCATTCATGTTTTCTTTTGTGTCTAATGCCAGATAATTGTCATCTTATCTCTGCATTGATAAATTAGATTTGCAAGTTTCATTTACTTCTTGTAGCTAGCCATTCATATATGTTTATGTATGCATATGCCGGTACAATCAATATTCTCCATCTATCCATTGAATCTATAAACTATTGAGCAGTAGTGGTCTAAAGCCTTGTCAAGCTTAGGGTGTTCATGCATGTCTGGAGTGAAAACAGAGTTGAAGTGGTTATTTGGCTTGATCCAAACCTTCATCCATTCCAATAGTTCCTAGAACAATATTGAAGATTATATGTTACCAGGCATCTCTGAGCAACAACCTAGGAGAGTTTCCTGGAATGATAACAAAAACCATGATGAAAGACATGGTGTAGAAGGGAGCAGTGAAGCTCGAGTATATCTTCATTGATAATTAGATAATAAATATGTTGACAAAGGTTCTTTGTAGAGGTAATTTTTCCGGAAAAAGCTTGGGCTCATGGAGAATACCTCTCTTATTGAGAAGGAGAGATGATGATACATCATAATGAATGAAAATTCTGCATTTGTCTTCGTGACCTTGGTTGGAGAGTGGTATGATATTATCCCTATGTCATTATGACCTTGGTTGGAAAATTTCTCCCTATTTCATTATGACCTTGGTTGGAGAATGGTTTGACAAATTAGATAGCATCATGGACTGACATTCTTCCTATGTCATGTACTTTGACCTGATTAAGTACATAGACCTTGGTTGAAGAATGGTCTAACAACCTGACATTATTCCTATGTAACTTTGACCTTGGTTGGAGAATGAATTCTCCCTATTCCACTTTGATCTTGCTTTCAAGAATGGTTCGACATAGCATATTCTCCCTGTGTCAGTTAGACCTTGGCTAGAGAATAGTCCTAGAGGCCGCTTAGATCTCTTTCTAGAGTGAGCTTGTTTTTGGCATCATTCTCTGATCTATTTCTAAAGTGATCTTGTTTTGGTATCATGTTATGATCTCTGTTTAGAGTGAGATTGTTTTGGTGGATGCCAAATGATGCATATGTGCAATATGTCAGGGTGCTAACTAGGTTATGGAAATGTGGTTTATGTTGGTGATGATATTGATGATGATTCTTACCTTAATCTTGATAATCCTTTCTTATAGAATTTTCAACTTGAAAACATCTTGATATTATTTATGAATACCTCCTAGTTAAGAGGGAGTGTTGAAATTGTAACTAGGTTCGGTCTTCATAATGAATATTTATCATTATGATTTTGTAAAAGAGTGAAAAAGAATTTGTTTGAGTCAAAAAAATTTATTTTACCATGTCCCATTTGGACATTTGAAAGAAAAATAAAATTGAGTTTTTAAAGCATATTTTAGTGTCTCAAAGTCTACCAATTCATCCCTCCATTTTTCAAGTTGGCATGCCCAAGAGTTGTGTCCATTCGGAGGTCTGAGACACACTTCTTTTGTGGTATGTGAGATATTTAAGGCACCAATCTTATGTGGTATGAGAGCTATTCGAGGCTATATATATCTATGTGGAAAGTGAAGATCTGAGGTAGATATCTATATGATATGAAGTCTCTCTCTAATGTGATCCTATGACATATGTAATGGTTTGAGGTAGAAGGAGATTTGTGGCTTATGACAGATCTCAGTACATATATTTTGTGGACCAAATTGATGCATATTTTATCTTGGATCTTGGAGGGTTGACTTGGCACTTGGAGGTTAATTATACTGGTCAGTTTGCATACGACTTTGATGTCTCTTGTTGAATTGATTCTATAAGGATTGTTGGGTTTTCCCCTTATGGATTTTTCCATGTCCATTGGCCTAATCTCTAATGTCTCTTGTCTCTTGTCCACTATGATCTCTACTTTTTTTATGTTTTTGAATGTGTAATTTCTTGATGACATAACTCAATAATGAAATTGCTAAAAATAAACATATATATCGGTCACAAGTAACTATCATGATTAGAAATTCTAGCTTACAAATGAATTTCAACAAAGGGAAAATCTGCTTAGAACATCGTTGGGTCCCAATCCATAAAGATAACAATTCATAAGTGTGAATGGGGCAACTTTGATTGCTAATATTTTCTTTTTATTTTTGGGAATATATTTAGGTGTTATGCCTTTGTGTAGGAATTCAACTATCTTTGCCAGCATCATTGAAGTGGCTTTGACTCTGAACAAGTGTGCATTAAATAGCTCCTCATCCATGGTGATTGGTTCTTCCCCTATTGGATGCCAAATTAGGTGGTCAGATTTGACATTTTCCTTTCTTGGTTTAATGATAACATCAAACTCAAATTCTTGGAATAACAAGAGCCATCGAAAAATTCTTCCATGATGAACTTGATTGTTCACAAAATGTTTTAAGGCCTAGTGATTAGTGAAAAATGTGAATGGATTAGCCAGTAGATAGTGTCTAAATTTCTACAGATAAAATAGTATAGAAAGTGCTTCTCTCTCCATTGTTGTGTTGAAAAATGTAACTATTGTCAGTCTTCATAATGTAATAAAATGTAATTTTTATAATTGATTATATTCATTATTATTATTTTATTTTTGGTCAAACCATGTTCTTCATGCTTATAGAGTCAATTGAGTAAAAAATAATTTATAAAGAGTAAAAAGAAATGTATTTGAGTCAAGTCCCATATATACTTTTTGTAAAAGAAAAGAAAAAGATTTTTATTTTGAGTCAAAAAGTCAACAAAAGACCAAGTCGGTTTAAGAGGCAGTTTTTGGACCCTCCTAGACAGCTATATATACAAGTCAACTCGACCTCTTGTTATCTCATTCATTCACTCACATCATCACATTGTTTTTTGTGCCAAAGACAAGAAGAAAAGGAGTGAAGTCAAAGTAAAGAGAAATTCGGGTGTTTATAGCTCGTTTATTCTCACAAATGTGAAATTTCAAGGGCAATTCTGCGAAAATTAAAAGTTTGAAATTTGTCCTTCACTACAGTTCCAAAATTTATGTGATTTGACTAGATTTCATAAGGTTTGACTGGCATTGACCTGTGTTGACTTTGACTTGGTTGGAGGAGACTTGGAGGAGGGTTGAATTGGATCTTTATGGTAGTCTTAGTCTTGGTCTTGGTCTTGGGTCTTAGATATCTCATTTTGATATGATACTATAAGAGGAGTTTTTGGGTTTTCCCACTTGTAGTGTTTTTACCTAACTTGGAGCCTAATTTTATGGTGTTTTTTGTCTCTTTGTTATATTTATGCTTTGAAGTTTTATACAATTTCTTGATGAAGAAAGCATAAATTAATAAGAAGAAAGCTAACATTCACAAGTAATTATCAGGAAAGAGGAATGAAGCTTTAATATATCCAACATTTGGTTTCTCAACATGTCGAGTATTTCGCTCTAATTTATTTAGTTTTTGACTAGCATAACTATTGGGATGGTTGATTGTATCATTGTTGGGTTGGGCTAGTTCACTCTAATTGTTATGTTCGATTCATCGATAGGGACATGGAATATTTTTGCTCAGTTTGGGAACCTTAGAATTAGTGTTTCCACCAATTTTATTTTTAATAACTCAATTGCTTTGTTGTACTCTTTTGTCCAGATGTACTCAACATCCTGAATCTTTAAAATCTCATCTATCGGGAATGTGATGTCAGAGTAATGTCGCATGAACTTTATATAGTAAGTAGTGCGACCCAAAAATATTTTATCTAATTTTGGTTAACTGAAGGCTTCAAATCGAGGATGACATTTATTTGGCAATGTTAACTTTCTTTCCTTCCTTTCATACAACATGATCGAATGGCATTCCAATTGGAGTGGTGAATAGACTTTTTATATATATTAAAAGCCAAATGAATTTGTTTGTAATGTTCAAGCATTAGTTTGAGCCACATCCTATGGTTTTTCAATAAAGTGTACATAGCGCAATCATCAAAGTAGACTTCCATTGTTTTGTATATGTATTCATGAAAGGCCTTAACCACGATTCTTTAGAATACTACTAGTGCATTCTTTAATCCAAATGGAATGACTTTGTATGAGAAGGAACAAATTTAGACACGAAAATCGCTTTTTCTTAATCCTTCATTGCTATTGGAATTTGATTATAGCCGGAGAATCCATCTATGAAATAGTAACATTCATGCCCTACAATCTTGTTTATGATTTCACCGGCGAATGGAGTTGGGAATGGAACAATTGCACTCACTTTAAGTTCAGGACCTAATAATTATAGAAAAACTGCCAATAGAAATTGTATTGTGAACCAGTGGAATTGGTGGGTGGCCACTAATATCCACCTAGATCATGGATCTTCTATAAATTTCAATAACTTGGGAAAATAAAATATCAATTCCACTCTGAAACAAGAGTTTCATTCACTGTTATAGTAACCAAAGCTTCAGTTGAAATGAGTACCCACAATGATAGCCCCAAATATCTAAGCATAGAAAAAGAGGTAATAAATAGATTTTAAAATAACTTTGTGAAATGTTGGTAAATTCAAGTAGGATTAAGCTCATGAGGAAAAAATCCAACCTACCCCTCCTCCATCATGAAGCTTATATCATGGAATATTAGAGGCCTAAATTGGAAAACCAAACATAGGCTTGTGAAGTAAAAAATACTCAAACAACAACCCGTTGTGATAATGTTACAAGAAGCCAAATGTTCTAATGAATTATCTAAGATGTCCAAATTCTATTGGAAGGGTTGTAAAACTTTTGCAAATGATTCTTAGAGAGCTAACGGAGGTTTATCTTTGCTCTAGAATCCCACTAAAGTAAAATTTCACAAGATTCTTCTCAACCCAAAATGCCATTATTTCTCAATTTCCATCGATCAACTTAGACCAAGTTAACTTCATCACTAATGTATATGGACCCCAAATAATGGGAGGAAAGTGATTTTTTGCATTCCCTGTTAGCGATTCAAGCCCTGATGGGGAATCACTTTTTGGTCATGAAAGTGATTTCAACGTTATTAAATCATTGATATAAAAAATGGGGAGAAGTATGCGAGCTTAAACAAGACTCTAATAAGTTTGGGGAAACAATTCAATGAGTCAAATTGGTTCATATGGAAACCAAGAATGCAATTTTCACATGGAATAATAGAAGAGGTAGAGAAAATCAAGTATCTTCATGATTGGATAGATTCCTCATCTGAGAATCTCTGATGATCTCACTGGTATAAACCTCGATGCCTCTATATTACCCTTTGCACAGTCTAATATTTGGCCAATTTTCCTTGAATTTGATATGCAAGGGAGCCCTAAAAATAAGCCCTTTCATTTTAATCCCTTTGGATAGAACATCCCTCCTTCCAAAACAACATAGAGAAATGGTAGCATGAAGCTCCAGTCCAACGTGGCTCACTAATGTATTGTTTCCAACAACATTTGAAGTATCTCAAATCGTGCCTCAAAAATTGGAATAAAGAGGAATTTAGGGGCATACTAAAAGCCCAAAGAAATATTGAAGATCATATGGCCTCTACTTAGTGAAAAATATTCTCGGAAAGACATATAAATGAACACTAATTCTCTCTCAATTGGAAATTATACATTGACAACAAGATACATTATGGAAACAAAACAAGGGTTCAATGGTTAGGAGATGGTGAAAAAAATTCAAAATTCTTTCACCAAACTACCATGATACAACAATAATATCATAACCAAAAATCAGTGATAAAGAACAACCTAGGCATCCAATTGAATGACCACAAATCTATTGAAAATGAATTGATATCCTATTTCCATATGCTCTTAACAGAGCTAAGGCTAGACAGTGATTATTTCTATCAGAAATATCACAAGGAACATACCACTACTAGTTTCTTAAGATTAGAATGACGCATTACTTAGGGAATTACAAGAAAAGAATTAGAACCTATAATGGACCTTCCAAAATGGAAATTTGCTAGGCTAAATGGAATCACTACATATTTTTTCTAGGCCTATTGGCCAATCATTCAACAAGATGTATGGGAGATGGTAGAGGATTCTTGAAGATCAAATAATGATCTACCAACCCTCAATTCTATTTTTTTTCTTTTGTTCCTAAATAAGACAAAGAAAAGGACCCTAGTAAGTATAGGGCCATCTTGATTTATAATGTAGTATATAAAATTATAACAAAATAAGATTAAACTACTCCTTTTCCATTTGATTAAGTTGCTCCTTTCTAGCCTTATATCATCAAAGCAGATAAGCTATGTGGAAAAAAACATATTGGGCAACATAATTTTATCCCATGAAGTAATTCACTCTTTAAAAACATTCAAGAAATAAGGTATGCTCTCTTTAAATAAGTCTAAGAAACAAGGTATGTTCATCAAATTGGATATGTTTAAGGCCTCTAACAAATTAAGTTAGCAATATATTCAGTAAGTTATTTTGGCTTTTGGCTTATCTAATCAATGGATGCATTGGATTATTTCTCTCACCTATTCAACCCTTTTCTCTATCCTCATCAACAACTCAACTTCGACAACCTTCTCTCCTTTAAGAGGAATTAGATGGTGGGGGCCTCTTTCACCTTTCTTATTCATTTTAATGGCAGAAGCCTTGGCCTCTCCCTTAACCCAATGGTGGAGTCCTCTAAAATCAAAGGTCTAAATTTATTTGGTGAAAATATAACAACCTCTCATCAATAATGCTAATGGGAGTTCCCTCCATTGTAGAAGCAAAGGCTATTAGGAAAATCTTGTTGAAATTCATGTAGGCTTTAGGCACTTCCATCAATCATGGTAAGTCTCAAAAAATTTCTTTAATGGTCCTTCTACTATTTAGATTGATATTTCTAGGATTTTGAGTTTTCAAAGAAGCTCCCTTCCATCCAAATGTGAGGAGCCCTATTGATAGCCAACACTTTACGTAGGACATCTTGGGAGGATCTTCATTTGAAGTTGGAATCAAAACTTGCTAGTTGGACTTTCCACTCTCTAAACCTCAGAGATTTTCTATTACTCTTAATATATGTCCTTTGGGTAATTTCTCTCTACCTTTTCTCTTCTTTCCTAACTCCAAAATACATTCTCAAATCATAGGGAAAAAATTAGGGGCGAAATTTCGTAATTGGGATATTTTTGGACATTTTCTAAAACAAATATTCACCAATTTGGCTAAAAAATCACCTATTTTTCACATATATATGATTAAATGGATGATATTCGCCAAAAATTTACCAATTTTAATAGTAAGTTACATGTTTTTTATTGAATATTCATCGACATTATATACGTATGAATTTTCAAACAAGAGGACTAGCCTACAATACTATATATAGGAAAATATTTAAATTTTTAATTATCATGAATTTGCAACAAAACTTCCTATGGGGCAATGCACTAAAAGAAAGAACATGGAAGCGTATAGCCTAGAATAAGTTATTCCTTCCCAAGACAGTAGCGGGATTGGGCCTGAGGGGTCTAGAAACTCTAAGCATTGTTCTAGGGGCGAAATCCTAGTGGTCTTGGCTCCATAGCAGCCAAATGCTTTGGGAAAAAATATGGTGAAGGAAATATGGCATGAATGGTAGTGAACATGAGCTCGTTAGAATAGAAGGAACATTCCTTAGATCCTCCATCCAAAATGGGGCATGGAAAAATAAACACCTTATTCAACAACATAGTTTCTAGGAATTTGAAATGGGCATACTGCCAATATGGGGAACTAGATCCTCGATACAGGGAACACTAGCGTGCAAGAAACTAAATAATGGAAGATTCTAGACCTATATTGGTCCATGAAAATTCACATGAGGAAAATGTTGATGGAAATAGATGAAGCCAAGGAATAAATTTTTCTCCAATTCAATGAAATTCAACTTCGACTTAAAGACATTAGCGCCAAATTTCTAGCCTCAACACAGTTAGGTCACTATCATCGTGCTACCCAATGTTTTTCCATGACTCCTGCAACTAGCAGCTTAATCCCTCCATTGGTGTTGCCTTTCACATAATTGACTAGCTTTATTGATCTTTAATATGTTTTTAGTTTCTGCAAGTATGGCAATTAGAGCCAATGGCTTTTTTTGAGTTATCGTTAATATTTTTGAGCACTTATACTTCTATGTTGTTTTTATTTTGATGCTAAAATTATCTTATACAATTTGGACAAGGAATCTATTCCAATGTTGTTAGTTTGATCTCCCAAGTGGAAGTCTAGTAGCATTTGTCATTGTGCATGGTTTTTCTATTTAGAAATCAATGAAAAGTCAGCGATATATATATATATATATATATATAGTGGCAAGCTAGTAGCGTTTGTCATTTTGCATGGTTAATCTATTTAGAAATCAACGAAAAGTTAGTTATATATATGTATGTGTGTGCGCGCGCGCCAGAATGCAAATTTCCATTCACTATTTTTTTTTATGATTATATGTTCTCTTTAACTAATAGAAGTGCCATGTTAAGCATATACGAAAATGATGTTGAAACCCCTTTAAGAAAATAATCAAAGTTAACACTTCTTTGGAAAAAGATTTAGGATCCCAAGACATATACCATTGGCTAGGGAAGGAAAACCTATAAAACAAGTGGACTCAGAAATAGATTTATGTGCAATACATGGCTAGGCGAGGGTTGTGTTGATTGCACATTCTCGTGGGCTCGAAAAAGCAAGTCTCTGTAATGCCCTTCAATGACCAATTTACCTACTCAATCTCATGAATTAAATATGAACTATTCATCCACATAATTAAAAAATGGAATATTGTGAGATGTATTTACCTTTGGGTTTCGACTACCCCAACCTTTGTTTCACAAGCCATAAGGTTAGGGTTGGAATTTAATGGATAAACTTCCTATCATAGGGTATGTTTCCCATGAAATACGAGGAAAAAAATCATGTGGCTATCTTTGACAATGGTATTGAAGTGCACTTACGACGAGTTAAAATATTTTGTAAATGTTATTAATTTAGTTATAAGTTAAGACGGAGTTATAAGAAATGTCATTTTGGAATATGCATACTATTATTTCCCACAAATAGGTGGTCATGAATGGGATTAACTCTCCTTACATGGAGCTAACCACCATGCCACTACTAGGTGTTTCCTCCCTTAAAATGATAATGACCAAATTTTATGGCCATTAAGAACACTACAACCTCTTTAAGTTTTTCAAATGTTCTTTCCAATTTATTTGCATGGACAACATTTTTGTGAATGATTTTGATAGATAACTCTAGTAGTTGGTGCAAACCTTAGGGCCATCACTAGAAGACCTTGCAATTCATTTTCCTTGTTCATGTGAATAGTTGAAGCATTTTCTTGTCCAATAAATCCAAACCCTTTTCTACCTTATATTCAACAAGAATGAATAATAGCTTTATCAAACTATACAAAACCCTAACGCAAAACCCCATCTTGCAAAGAAAAAATCCACTTGCTTGACACCATTGACCTGTGAATTTATCATGACTCATAAGGATTCTTCTAAACTTGTGGTTGGATTTCACTATTTATACATCTTCATCAAATATGTTTGAATCTAATTTGCTCCAAATCAAACCTAGTTTGGCATGGCTATGCACATAATTAATAGTCATTTAGTTTCTAGTGGTTGACGAGCTTTTGTAATTGCCATATGTAGAGGAAGGTTGAACAAGACACATACGGAAAAGGCCACAACTCAAGCTGGGCAATTTATTGTTATATCGTTGGTTGCGTACTCTAACAATGGGTTATTTTTAAGGTAATTTTTTTGACTTCTCAAATATTACTTTATTAGTTATTGGAATGTTTATACGAGAAAGTTGGAAGGGAAAAGTATATTTCTTTCATGATTGTTTTATTTAATTTTTTTATAAATTTATTTTACAAGAATGAATGTGTGCAAAGTTCATAATCTTGAACACACTAGCCTTTACCTAATTAGAAACAATAGAAAACATAAGGGAGAAATATGCATTAGAGCATAAATCTTTGGAAAACATTTGAAACATTTCATCAGATATTTATAATCTTCTGTTTTCGATCTTCAAAACTAAAAATATGCTTTCTTCTAAGCTTTGAAACTTAATATATGTTTGTTTCAAACAAACTAGAATCATAAAAAGACATTTTTTTGTTTAAAGATGCATATCGTGTTTTCTTTGTAATGAGGAAAAGCGAAAAATAGATTATTGAAATGAGATATGAATATGGTGGCAATCTTTAAACATAATACATGTACTTAATAACTATTATTTAAAAATGTGGTACATTGCAAGTTGCAATCCTTATTTAATTCCAACCTCCCTTCATTTATTTTACCCATTTCCAAAGAATGAATATTACAACTACTCTATTTCGGCATCTAAATCACATTGAACACAACAACAACAACAACAAAAACTTGAAACATGTTTTACCATGTTGATAATACAAATGGCTTTGAGTTCACTCTGACAAATGTTAAAACTGTGGTAATTTTTGAGCCAACAAATGTATGCACAACGAATTAGGAACTATGACCAACAATGATAGAGTGAAGCCAAAATTGAATCACGTTAATGAAAGATTGCAAGGTGTGGAAGGTAATGGAGCATCCACTTCATGAAGCTTTCAAAACATACTAAATAGGATCAAAAAGTGAAAGGTCGCGAGGAAAAGCATTTAATGGTTGGGAAATGGAGAAAAAAGCATACTAAATAGGATCAAAAAGTGAAAGGTCGCGAGGAAAAGCAATTAAGGGTTGGGAAATGGAGAAAAGTAGTTAGAAGTAGCTATGGTGTTGCATGAATATCCATTTTTTTTCAAAATATTAAATTGATTTATGATAGGTTAAAATATTAGGATATTAGTGGTAAACAAAATCATTTTGTTTTAAACTAAAAACTTTATCCTAATTAAAATTGGAGGGTGATTGAATTATATATAATATATATATATATATATATATATATATATAATATATATATATATATATATATATATATGTTATCACAGTGGTTAAGTCTTATATATACATTAGGCCATCAAAGTTTTTAGATTGTATTAATAAAAATTAAATTGATAACTTTAAGTATTATAAATTTCTTTCTTTCTCTTTATTTCTCACACATATAAATACACACATATAATTTAAGAGTGGAAAAAAAGTAATCAAGAAAAATGATAAGTAACTAAATTTTAACCAAAATTTTTTATAAACTATGAACAGTAAGAGTAACTAATTGAGTATTTAATTTAGGTAAACATAATTTCCATTCATAGAAATAATGAACATATAATAAGGGGAAGGAGGACTTAATATCAAATATCCTTTTCCAATGAACAAAGCCTTGGCCACTAAACTCTGGTGGTTATAGATTAAAAGCAAAGGGGAGCTCTAGGTGGACATGTGGAGAGTGAAGTATGCTCCCAACATCCCCGAAAATTCACTAGTGTGGATGGATGGTGATTGCCCAAAATCTCTTATCTAGAACAACACTTAAACTGAAATTTGGTACAAAACCACTACTTCTAGGAGGTTTGTAAAGGAGTTTCAATCCTCCTCTGGGATGACATGTGGCATCAGGAACCTATCCTAACCCGAAAAGAGAAATTGACTCCAAGTCAACATGTGACCTTGGAAGTGGGATGGTCTAAGGTCAACCAGTATACAAATATGGTAGGGAAGACAAATCAAATAGGGATACATAAATGGATTCCTAGTAAGTATTACCCTATTCAATGGAGGAATGAAGATCACCAAAAGATTGATGAGCTTCTCCAATCCCAACTCATCAACATCAGTGTAGAAGAAATTCAAATGCAAAGAAGCTTATTATTTAGCAAAGGGATAGGCCAAAGCCATATCCTCTCCTCAATGGGACTCAATTGAGAATCTTGAATTATGGCCGAAAATCTCAACCTTTCTATGTTTGCTCAAGCTTAAAAGGACCTTGACCTGGATAAGCTCATCAAGCAAGGTTTTATAGGACCATCGCAATGCATTGTGTCTGGTCATGGAAGAACCCCAAAACCATCTCTTTAAAACATGCAAGGTCTTAGGATACCTATGGGATAGAGGGGCAATGCTTTTCCATCAATCAAACAAATCCTTCACGAAGATCCACAATATCATGAATCAGTAAAGGAATGTCATTTCTCCAATAATATCCTCAAACTAGCATGAAACACTTTTATGTGATTGTTGCCATGGAATGTTTCAGAGGAAAGAAATAGGAGGATTTTCAAATTTAAATCTCTAAAGGAGAAGCAAGTCTAGGATTTATTCCTTAAAAACATTAGGAAAACAATTTCAACAAGATCCTAGAATCCAAAATCTCAACAAACATCAAATTCAAAGATGCCAATTTTGAAGGAGTTCAATATTATGGGATCTATATAATGGATTCCTCCCTGGTCCAAAACTAAAGACACATCCTCTCCAGATAAATGGCTCCCTCCTCTGATTGGTCTAATAAATTTGAATTTTGATGAGCCCTCTAAAGGGAATCTCAAATACATTGGGTCGAGAAGACTTTTGCAATCATGAAGTCTAGGGTCTTTGTCTTTCTTTGAACAAATGGGATACAATACAAATAAAATAATGGAGCGAAGCTCACATGTCTCATTAGAGGATTACCTCGGGAATTCAACAGGGAATTCACTTCTCTCATAATGGAAAGCAACTCATGCTTGATAATCCAAGCAGTATGCAAGATCTGAAATGGCACCAACCCACTTACGATCTCAACTAATTGGCAACTTACAACAAGATACTTCAAAGTGGCCAACATGTTAAACATTTTTCATGTTGTCATTCCCTAAGATATTTGATGATCTACGATGCACTCGCAGACAATTTGGCTAATGAAGGGGTTGCCCAATCCAAGCAACTATAGACATGCAAATTTTTGGAAGAATGCTTTAACCTAGTTTGAGTTGAAAGTCTTGCTACCATAATTTGTAACCACCCCTCCCACATTTACCCACTTTCACCAGCCTGCTTGAGTAAACATGAGTTGAGGGCTACTATGACATGACTCAACCTCCTAAGTACAGTTAAGGAAGTGGAATCAACTGACCAAAACTTTACTGACCTTCCTCAGGAGCTACAGGACCCATAGGAGTTAAAGAACCACTCCAGGTGCCCAAACACTGATTCAACTTACTTTTTGAGTGTATGGACTCCCAATCATTTGCATAACAAGGCAAGCCAACAATTGTAATCCTCTAATCGCATGGATAACCCTGCCTCCCAATGACTGCAATCCAGAATTCCTAGTTTTGTGCTTGTGACCCCGGAATCTAAGTCACTTTTTCAAGGCTAGGATCCATACCTCTACCCAAAACTTCATAGAACTTCCAAAATGATAAATTATGCTAGGATAAAGCCATTAACACAAAAATTAGACAAGAACTTGACCTAAAAAGGCCTAACCATGATAGACATTTCGTCAAACACATGGCAAGCATGAAATCTACAAGTCATGAATGCATATCCGAACATAGAAATCTAAAACTTACCTGAGAATCATCAAGAAGGTTTACTACCCTCTCACAATAGTTGCAATAACATCTATTAGGTAACGCATTCAATAATCATTCATTTACCAATCAATTCATGTTAAGAGCAGTAACTAGAGTCTATCACAAAATGTTTATAACTAGCATATAACCAGAATAATAACCATGATAGAACCATCAAAGCCACATCATAACAAGTACATTTACGCATAAAATACAAAAGTAAATTAGTTCTTATTAACATATGCAAAATCCAACTAAGTTAGGGACTTCATGTACCACCCGACCATTGATTGGGCTGAACCAATGGCCATAGATACCATTCCTCCTACCATGTGTACCCAATGGCTTGCCACCTCTGACTGTGTCCCCTTTATCTGACCTATATCTTGACCGTGTCCTATTACCATATGCCCCATTAGTCTTCTCTTCTTGTTCTTGACTAATCCTCAGTTATCCCTGTCTTTGCAAGTCTTACAAACTCTGAAGGATCATTGCATTGACCTCTGCCTGCTTTTCCTAAGCCTCAACCAACCTGTCATTGTCTGTCTTGCAACTTCTAATCTATGCCCTCAAACTCCTAAATGTGTCTGCTATATTAGGCGAGTACTCATCTCCTTGTTGTCCAATTGATCTTTAGGAAGAGTCATGTGAACAGTAGTCCACCATTTTGCTCGTCATCTTTGATTCTCTTCTTTCTGCAGGCCATGTCAAATAAACCAAATAGATACCATAATCAAAATCATACCTCAATGACATTCAGGGGAGGCTTATCTCATCTACAAAATCAGTCCAAATTAGCACAACACATGTATAATCATAATCATATCAACATGTCAACATCATGCATGACAATACCAACTGCATACTATGACCTCATGCATGACAACCATAACCATGACAATGCATGCACAACAACATGCATCTAGCCCATCCAGTCCAAGTATTTGAACCATGTTCTGATACCAATCTATAACCACCCCTCCAACCCACTTTCACCGGTGTGCCTGGGTAAACACGAGCTGAGGGCTACTATGACATCACTCAACCTCTTAAATACAATTAAAAAAGTGGAATCGACCAACCAAAACTTTATTGGCCTTCCTCAGCAGCTACAGGACCCACAGGAGCTAAACAACCACTCCAGGTGCCCAAACCCTGAGCCAACTTAATTTTTGAGACTCTCAATCGCTTGCATTACAAGGCAAGCCAACAAATGTAACCCTCCAGCCGCATGGATAACCCTACCTCCCAGTGATTGCAATCTAGAATTCTCAGTTTTTGTGCCTGCGACCCCGGAATCTGAGCCACTTTTTCAGGGCCAGGATCCAGACCTCTATGCGGAACTTGATAGAACTTTCCATAATGATAAATGATACTATGATAAAGTCATTAACACAAAACTTAGACAAAAACTTGACCTAACCAGGCCTAACCATGACAGAAATTTTGACAAACACATGGCGAGCATGAAATCTATAGGTCATGAATGCATATCTGAACATAGAAATCTGAAACTTATCTGAGAGTCATCAAGAAGGTCTAATGCCCTCTCACAATAGGTGCAATAACATCTATTAGGTCATCCATTCAATAACCATTCATTTACCAATCAATTCATGTTAAGAGCCATAACTAGAGTCTGTCACAAAACCATGCTTATAACTAGCATATAACTAGAATAATAACCACGATAGAACAACCATCAAAGTCACATCATAAGAAGTACATTTACTCATAAAATTAAGAGGAAATTAGCTCTTATTAACATATGCAAAAGAAAAACTAAGTCGGGGACTTCCACGTACCACTCAACCACAGATTGTGCTGAACCAAATCTCTCTTTCATCCAATCACCCCCGTGCCATATTCCAAGCATGAATGTGGGATCTCATGGAATAAACCAATGTATAATCAACCAAGGGAATTAATAGGTTAAACCACCTCCGCCCTCACACTACCGTGATCTCACCTAAACCAGTCCCGAGATCACAAAACCAAACCGAGCTTGGATGCCTCGAAATTCCTTCACCATCATTTAAGGAATTTTTCTTCTCCACCCACCTATTGAGGGCTTCCCGGAAAAAACTATCTTCGCCCCAAACTTTGGGATTTTCCTAAGACCACCTCACTCGAATCCAAAACCTTCCGAAAATCCAAAGCTCAACCAAGAATGAATTCCATCACACCATGGCTATCCAGAAATGCAAGACAATGTTGAAACAACTGCCAAACCAAGAAAAATTCATGTCAGTGACAACAAATGAACCAAATACACATATGGATGTACAATGCATGCCAAAACCAACTAAGAAATCATACATGCAACTTGTTACCTACAAGTATTCTCTTTGAAGCCATTTGATCCAACTCTTCCTTGCTTTCTTTTGCTTTCTTGTCCTTCCTTTGGTTGCTTGCTTGCTTTCTCCTCTTGGTGCTCTTCTCCTCTCTAAAGTCAATTCCAAAACTCAACTGACAAAAAGCTAATTAGCAAAAGCTGTGAACTGATCCTCAGAAACTTTTCTATTATTAATGTTTCTGATTTCTTCATGTTTCCTCTATTTTCCTTCAATTTCCTCCTCAAATACAACTTGTGACCTTTCACCTTCCTTTTATCATATTTCCTTTTATTTTCATAAATAAAATGTCAATTAATGTCTCTTTGCATTTTCAAAGTCTTTGCCAATTTCCTTAGCCATAATAAACAACAAGTAATGTCCACTAGGATGTTTTGTCCAACATTAAGCTTGGAATATGTGTCCCATGACCTTAGTCTTATTTTGTCTTTATTAACTTTATTACATGAAATTGAAAATCAAGCTCCAAGAAATTGACCAATAAAGAGTAATCCCAATTCCAACCTCCCTGTGATTTCCCACCTTTCCACATGCATTTTTGAAACTATTGTGGCACTCGTGTGTTATCCCCAATAATGTAGTTTCAAGCCAAAATTACAGTGTGTGCTTAGCCCCCACATGATTTTCAACAAATTTGATCAATCACATGTTCTTTGAGTGTGTTTTGACCACTACCCAAGTCAATAATATAAACGGTCATCCCTGTGAACTTGTCAGGAATGTGCGATCAGTAAAAATGTAGCCAAATGGCTATCACCAACATATTATTGACAATAACTCAAAATTTCTAGTCATGTTCTACGAAGGAAATGCAAGACACATGAAACTTCTTCAAGAAAAAAAATATGAATTGTTTATTAGTGTATTACATATAGTTGGCAATCGAATGGAGTTCTAAGAGTTAATGATAATATACAATTGCATTAAAGGCATGTTAGCTACTTTTAACAAACTGGTTGCGTAGATATTGAATGTAGATGACATCCACAATTTAGTAGCAAAAAGAGGCTCCCACACAATTGGTTTGCAAGCATCACGAGTTCCAATTACTACCTACAAACATGGCAATAGCAAACAGCATGCATAAATGAGAAAAATTCATATCCACCTAGTGCAAAGTAGGGTGTGCTCAAGTTAACAATGGACCACAACGAGTTATCTCTCTCATTGAGAAGAAATTGGAATCTTTGGTTTTCTTGCAATGTATTGTTGCAATTCTCATATCTATATGTGTGTATATTGATATTTTGTATGTAAGCATACCCCAACTTGCATTTGAACAGTTTCTTGCCCAACAGATTCGAGCAACATGGGCACAAAAGAATGATTGCATAGTGACTGTCATATGTATTGATCCACAAGATAAAGGGAAGACTTCAAACCTAGGGGAATAAGGTAAATATTCCTGAAATTATATATGCAGAAATTACCTGTTCGTATATGCCTAAGAAAATAAGTGGTAACATCCATCACAATAAATCTTAACAGGGATAGCTCTGAGAGGTGGCTCAGCAGATTTAAGTACTGAGCTGTCCTAGTGCTGACCCTGGTTGTTTCTCTGGTAAGTGTCAACAGGTTCAGCAACAGCAGCATTAAGGATGAAAGTCTGCGGCTGGGTCTCGGAGGGTGAGGTGTACCAATCAATGTTAACTGGTTTACTACAGATGCCATCCATGAATGTGAGGAAGTGTCCCCGGTTTCCATGGGGATTGTTTCCTTGAAAAAGAAATGGTAGCAGGGATGAATTACAGGCCCCACCTCAAACCAAATGACAAAGAACAGGAAAGGTAAGTTAAGATGCATTTACACTATAGAGCAAGGTAAGTTAAGATGCATTTACACTATAGAGCATGACCTAATTATTACTGAGACTTGCTTGACAAGTTTACAAGGGTAAGCATTTGATAAAATACTATGTATGGGAAATATCTCATCCAATCTGATTTCTGAAATACAAGTTAACTGCATGTTGAAGTTTGAAATACACCCCAGACAAATTTTGCTGCAATTTGAGATACAAATAACTACAAAAGCGATAAGCTTTCCTCTCATTTTCCATTCGTTAAAAAAAAGTCAATGAAAATAAACAATTGCAACACAGAGAAACGTTGCCCTTCAAAAATTACAAAGAGTAATAACAGCAGAAAATAGGGAATAGTACAAGTCCTCCAAGCTTATAATAGTAGAGAGAAAAAAAAACATTCCAGGACAAATAACATGACCTAACCAAGAGCTCTTTCATTACTACACATAGAAACCTTAAACAAAATAGAAATATATATGAAGAGAAGCAACAAACAATTTATTTTGGAGCATTCGAACCACATCACATCCTGTTAATGGATTCTTACATCTACGAGAAGCATGAATAAATAAATATTCATTTATCTTTCAGGTTTAAACTAGCCATTCCAACAACTGCCCTGTTATCCTCATATTCATTGTACTCTTCTTCATCTTCACCCTCTGAGCCTTCATCTTCACTGCCACCATCTTCTTCATCAGAAACATTTTCGAGGTGCCCAGCATAATCATTACTAGATGTGTCACCAAAAGATGATTCCCCATAATAATCTGTTTCACCGTGAGCCTGTTACATGGGGAAAATATCGTTGTGATGATTAGGAACTTGAAAATGCTCATCGTGCAGCTGTGTCCAATATTGCTGTACTAGCATTTTATAAATATAAAGATGAATGTTTTCCTCAATGAATTTAAGTGTTAAAGTGATTTCATTCACAATCATGAAACGCAAACATCTAGGCAAAAAGGACAGATCCCCACCCGAAGTAGAGACATGCAATCCACAAAAGAAACAAAAAGATTACAACAGGTAAGAAATGAGGAACTGGAGTTCAATTGATGAAGCATTACATTAAAAATTATGATATGTTGCACCAAGGATAGGAAACATAAAAACCGAAACACTAGAAAAAGCGATTTCCAAAAGAGGGACAGCTAATGTCCAATGTTGGCTGGAAACTTGGGTAAAGCGTATAGAGGGAACAACAAGAAACAACAAAACAGCAAGAAACTTCAATGAAACCTCTCGAAACCTTCGTGCAAGCTTTGGAAACCCACATGAAACCCTTGAAAACCCCTAGACAATTCGATGAATATATGAAACAGAGCCAGAATATCCTAGAAACAGCCAAAAGAGATGGACCAGAACAAGTCCCATTGTGACGGGAAATGTGGTTCAGGTAAAATAAAATCACAGTTACCAGGTTCAAAAGTTTGTTCAGTTCAGGAGGGGGGAGGTTTGGAAAAGTTTAGTATTTGAGAAAAAGTTCAAAAGGTTTGGAAATGGTTCGGAAATATGGAACATATAAAATTATACTTAAAATTAGACATATTATGCATTCATTCAAATAATCATAGAAACATGCACAAATATAGTATAGTTATGTGATGTGGGGTGCCACAGGAACTCTAGGAGTTATTTTGCTTTTGAAACATTTTTAAGGATTTTTTTTCCATGCCTTTTTGAAGGAAAGGTTTAGAGGTCCACTCTGGATCAGTTCAGCTGGTCTGAAAGGTTCAGGGTCTGGTAGAACCTGGCAACTATGATAGAAATTATGCAGCCTCAGGGTTTATAGAAATAGGGTGACAAAACACCAAGTTAAATACCTGTCTAGTATCACCACTAAGCAGCTTGGGATGTCAAATTGTCAATTCTATTTTCAACGTCTTCTACAACTATGTAATATAGTTTTGCTAACCAACATGTATCATCTCTTCTTTCCTATTTCACATGAGTTAATGGTTTACTCCCAGACATTGTGTAGATATAAAAAAGTAATTATTTTGTGCACTAACATTGTGATTTTGAATGAAATTCCATCTTGAATACAAAAACAGAAGAAAACAAAGGTAATAGTTTCAAGATTCAACAGCAAGTATTTAATTGTTATTTTTGGCAAACAAAATCAAAGGAAATCCATAGGGTAGAATCAATCATACAGAATGAATAAAATTCATTTACAGCAGTAAATAAGTACAAAAAGACTAGGCAAGAGATGTCAAAGTACATGGATACCATAAAAGCAAAAGTTCATCCTATTTTATTAAGCACAACAATACAAGAACAAAAATACTTCAAAAATGAAGTTCTCAAAATAAAGAAGTACAGTTAAACATGATCAAGTTGAAGCTTACTAAGGTTACCTGGCGTCCAAACTTGTGTTGCCGAACAGAAACACTCAGATCTTTTGTCTCTCTCAAAGCATAACCACACTTCTTACATGTTAGTCCCTATAGAGTGACAGGAGATAACAAATGTCAATTAGTCATTTTGTTTATTTATCCCTTCAACATTCAGTACAAGAACAATTTCACGTCTCTTTCCTTATAAATGGAAATCCAGCTAAACTAATTCACAAAGAAATTATATATAAATGCACGAAAACACATGTAATTAGTAGATGGATAATATTGCCAACTCCAAATTCAAATAATAATAATAAATCCCTATCTATGAAAAGAAATGGGTGAATGGCTAGAATGTCATTTGGGAGATGAGAACTGACATCCATACCTCTCCTTTCCTGGTTGCATTAGTGACACTTTTCACATGATCATCACAGAAGCAAATCTTGCAACGCAAGCATGTATATATTCCAAGACGATTGCAAGACAAGCAATGAAAAGTCTCACTATCAAGCTGTTGGCAGGAAGCTTGATGCTCAAACTGATCATCCTCACACAACCATTGATCACATGAAAAACATCGGAACATCCTCCCACCATGATCCCAAAGAGTCCGCTCACATTCAACACATGTTGCATCATTTAGTGGACATGTACAGCAATGAGTTGTGAGGCAGCGTTTGGAATGGCATATGAAAGCTTCACAGAAATCACATATGCTGCCAACCATGTTCATTCCTGTAAAGTGCATCATCCAAGAAAAATAAATGGAAAAGTCCTGTTAGATGTGAGCAAATAAATCTCAGTTGATACAAGTCCTGTAAAGTTCATCTTCTGAGAAATGTAATAAAATGGAAAACTACCTTTAAATGTGAGAAAATAAATCTCAGTTGATACAGGACGGATGGCATCAAGCATGTTTGCCATTTGCAAAAGTGATTCCTAATGAGTACTAAAATAGCATTGTATATGGAATGAAAGGAAATGAAGTGAAATTGTATGAATGTCGACAAATGACCAAAATAGGTAAATGGGGCTAGGAAGGTCCAATCATCTAAATTTTACATATTCCCTATATTTATTTGGCAAGAGGAGCAACCCTATAACAATAACAAAACATTATACCAGTAGAACCCTCACAAACCTCTGAACAGTGACAATTATATAAAACAACAATGGAAGTTTGGCTTAACATGAAAGATACTCACAAATCAGGCAGTTTAGGCAAGTAGTTTTAAACTTTTATGTTATTATTCTATTGAATATGAAATTTCACTTTGGCCATTAAGCATCTCAAAAGCAACATTTTGGAATTTAAGACAATTGAGGATACCTTCAAAATTTCAGCTTTCTCTTTAGTTGGTTCTTGCAAGTGAGCTTAAGCATGCATACTGTTTCGGAGGGCACCAGGGTCATGAAAAATTCAACAGTGTTGCTGCAACTAATCTTCAATCTGTATCAAATTGTATAAAGGCAACTTTGTCCAGTGCTCTTATTGTGAGGTCTCACCCAACCTTCTCACCTGCTATCATGCTAAAACAAAGCTTTAAGCCCAAAGAATAATGAGCTAGTAAGCCTGAGAAACCAGTTAGAAAATCAGAAAGGCAGAAAGATTTTCTTATATAGATAATTACTTGTGATTCTTTTATCTTTATGTTCTTTTTTTATCCTTTTAGTTCATCAAGCAATTACCAAAACAATAACACAAGGACAACAGATGTAGGCAGACAGCCAGGGAAAAACCCCTATCTAGGGGAAAACCCAGTGAATAATTATTCCTTCAATAGTTTCTCGAGATAATCCAAGACTCTTTGACCCACACAAAGACTTCTTCCACACCAAGTCAGCCCTCAATCCTTCTTGGAGATGATAACCCTTCAATAGCAACTTCGAACTAGTAGCATCAACATGCAATAGCAGCTTCAACCCAGTAGCAGTGGCAGCAGTAGCTTCGACTAGACTAGGAAAACTTCAATCTCCCTTGATACACCTCAGAAGTGAGTGAGAGTTGTCCCAAAATTTCGATCTTGAGGTCTTCTATCTTCCTCCAAAAAATCACACTCCTTTCTAGCTCTTCTTCTAGCCCTTTTTCAACTTCGCACTTCCCAGCTTCCAGCGTCAAATATCGAACTATGTGTGAGAGAGTGAGATGCTCCAAATGAATTTGAACCGCCTTGTATATATAGCCTTCCAGTGAAGTCAAATTACCTATCTTGAGGCTGACGGGGTGTGGAGGAGACTAGATTCATTTTGACTCATAAATAATTCTTTTTACATGATTCAAAAGCTCAATAAGGGTCTCTTTTAATGTACAATGACTCTAATGACTTAGAATAAATCCTAGAAGTCCCCATTGGGGACTTTGACCTAGAACATGATGACCCAAGCATAAAACCCATGCTTTAATAAGTCATAACAACAATAATAATAATAATAATATTTTCTTCATTCTTTTGATAAGTACATTTCATTGTGACTCGAATACTTTTATAAAGACCGAACCTAGTTACATATTTCAACAAAACCAATATAGCCCATGGCATTATCATTGAAAAAAGAAAGCTACAAGAGTTGGCTCCATCCTTCACATAGAACTAGATCCAAGTTGAATTCTAGAACAAGAAGTGGCATTGATGGGAGCCACAACAGGGGTGGACCACTTTCCAACCAAATATGGCAAGCATATCATAATCACTAAAAAGGAGATTTGCTTCTTCCAATGTTCAACATAGAACAAGATAATGATTGCCGAGAATTGAGTCCTTCCCCAGCAACTGAACAATATATCCTTGAAATGGGCCAAAAACAATAATTAGCAACTCCTCCTTCAACTAGCAACAATGCAGCATGCTCTAAGTTTCCTATTTTTGGCACTCTCACGTTTTGCCTATGCATTGATAAGTGTTTAATATACTGTGAACTTTATGTACCTTAGAATTCTTTGCTGCTTTCCATGAAAACCTTTAGGACTTCACAGAAATTGTGACACAACCCCAACTGCATAATCAAATCTGGCCTTGTAGTAGTGAAATAGACCAAACACCCTACCAAATGCCTATATTAAGTTGTATCCACTGGCTTTGAATCCTCACAAGATGATAACTTCTTTACTGTTTCAATAGGACTTGCCACTAACTTTCAATCTGCCACATTGAATCTTTTAGGTTTTGAGTGTTTCCTACAAATATTCAGCCTAGGACATAAAGATGCCGCCATCTTTTTTCCATATTATATCTTTTGATTGTTTCCCATGCATCCTTTCTCCTAGGTCATAAAGATGTTGCCATCCATTTGTAGGGTGAGGCTTTCACACTTCTTACTCTTCATAGTACATACACATCCCCCTCTGATGTGGTTGTGGAGAGTATTTTTCTTGCACTTTCCAAATGACCCACCCGTAGATAACAAGGGCCTTCCACTTGTCCTTGCAACAACTCACTTGTATTAGATTACTTTCCTTCCAATAACAATGTCTTAGCTTATGTGCACAATTATGGCTAGTCTAGATAATGTCTATTGTTTTGATAAGGTCTCCTTACCTTTGTCCCCTTTTATCTTCAGCCTTTGGTCACATGTTTGGCCCTTTTGCTATACCCTTTGGGCTCTCAATCTGGGATATCTTCCAAGTGATTTGATCGTTCTTTAGCTATGTAAACTATATGTGGTCCCTAGTTGGTTGGAGATGTTAAAAAATCAGAAAGGCAGAAAGATTCTCTTATGTTGATATTTGTGATATTCTTGTAATCTTATTAACTTTTCTTTATGTTCTTCTTTTAGCTTCTTTTCAGCAAGCAATCGTCAAATCAAAACATGAAGATCAATGACACCAAATATAGGCACCCAGCCAGGGCTAAAACCCCTCTATAGGGGAAGACCCAGTCAAACTCTTCCACTAGAAAATTCAAATCAAACTGAGGCAATCCAAGACCTTAGTCCGAACCAAAAGACCTTCCTCCTCCACCAAGTCAGCCTTCCAAGATAATTATGCAAACTTCAATAGTCACTTCTTGTCTAGCAGCTTCAGCCCAGCAACGGTCTAGAATTTTGGCCTCCAACTTCCAGAATTTCAGCCCTACTACAAATCTGAAATTTCTGCCTCCCTAGCAACTTCAGAATTTCACACATGCAAGTCAAAGAGAGAAAAACAACTTCTTGCTTGACAAATGTCTCCTTCTTTGCTAGGGTTTTCACCTTCTTCTTGGGAATTCGCCCTTATTTTCTGCCTCTAGCTATTGCAGATCGAGCTTCTTGGTTGATGCTCCAAATGAGGTCGAATAGCTACCAATATATAGTGAGTTTGTGAAGTCGAATTCCCTTGATGAGGCCGACTTGGTGCTGGAGACCTAAATGACCTAATAATTTTTTTTTCTTGATAGATAAAGCCCAAGAAGGGTCTTTTGCATGATGACAAAGACAAGGACTCTTGACATAAAACCTAGAAGCCTACAATGGAGGTTTTGACCTAAAAATATTAACCCATGCTATAATAAGTCAATTTTTTTACAATAATTTTTTTTCTTTCTTTTGACAAAATTAAACAAATACATTACATTATGACTCAAATACAATTATGAAGATCGACACTTGTTACATTTTACAACAGGAGATGCCTCACCTTGGGTCTCCAACATCCCCATATCCATTTGTGCACTCTTTCCAAGGGGTCTACTTGGTCAAACTCTCCTTACTTTTGGTGCATGGTGTGAACTATGAGTTTTCCATACCATACCATGCAAATCTCCCATAGTCTATAGATCAAAAGGGTTACTTTTCCAAAATTACCTGTAGAACCCCTATGGAACACATTATACCTTGATCAAAATTTGTAGACCATTTCATACAAGAAAATTACCTTGTTGACTAGCCTAAAACTCGATTACACCCCTTAGGAATTTCCATATCTATTCAAATTAGCGTTGATAATATTGGATTGGCAAAAAATTGGTGAGGGTCCAAATTCCAAAAAACATATTCACAGAAATATCAGCAAAAAAATCGACAAACCGTGGCAAACATTAAAAAATACAAAATATATATTTTTTCAAAATTTTAAACATATAAAGCAACAACAACATCAAATAAACACATGGGAACATAAAGATGGAGAATGCACTAATATATATGATGTAGTGGATGCCAAATAAAAAATTATACATCAAATTCAACACTAAATCTTGAATCCTCGCCATCAATATCACCATCTAACCATTAAAATAAGATAGAAGAAGCTTAGCATGTCAAATTGAGATTTTGTTTGAGTAATGATTACATTTTTACAAGGGTCATGACACGGGAGTTCAACAATCACTACCATCGACATTGAGATATATAGAGGGCATGGTGCTCTTGATTAAATACTAGTTCCATACACTCATACATGACAAAATTGAATGGAAACGTTACAATCTCCCAAATCCTAAAAATTGTTAAGTTTGCTAGATTTTGAGTGGGATCTAAAATTCTACTTTCTCCATATGAAAGCCAATAAGGTTGGAACCGCTCTCCAACATCCTGAAACAATTAATGGTGATTTTAATAATTTAAGTAAAAGTGATCCTTTACTTTAAGAATTTAACATTACCATTAATTACATAACATTAGTAGGGGTTGCACTAGGGTTGCGGGGGAGCGCCCCTCCTTCAAGTCCCTACTCCCAATTCGCGCTCCGGGTGGAAGCTATTTGGGAGCTAGTGGGAAGCACACTCCCGAAATCGCTCCCGAAGAGGGAGTTTTCGAGAGCGAATTTGGGAGCGCGCTCCCTGGTTTTTCGAGAGCGTTTAGGGCAGTGGTCATGAGGATTCGCTCCTTGACCGCTCTCGTACACTCTAGGAGCGTTTTTTCAAAGGAGGGAGCAGTTGGGGAACGATCGCTCCCGACCGCTCCCCCCTAGAAAAAACGTTCCTGTTCGCCGGCGCCGAAAAAAAAGGTCGCACGACTGAGACGGAGGACAATAGCCAGCAACGAAGAGGAGAGAGGAAAGGGAGGGAAAGGGGAGGGGGAAAAAGATAAATAAACCCTGTCCCCTCCCATTATTCACTTCATCCATTGGGAGCAAAAGGAGTAAGAGAGAGTTTGGAGCTTGGAGAGAGGAGCTTGAGGAGCTTGCAAAGAGAGATTGGAGCTTGGGATTGAAGGCCAAAGAGGTAGGATCCACACTCTAATCTAGCATTTTTTTAATGTTCATTGCTAAATAAATAAATTCTCTATTTACCATTCCCATTCTTCCATTTTTTGCAGACTCAAAACTTCGAAGTTCAAACATCATGGTTATATGGCTTGACATTTTCTTCTTCTTAGTTCCTTTTTTGGTTATTATGGTGTTGGAGAGTATGAGGGTTGATCATGAAGAAGAGGATGAAGAAGTGGGTTATAGTGGATTTGATGAAAACCCTGGAGAGGAGTACCTTGGTGAGGAGGAAGCGAGTGAACATGATTCAGCCCAAAAAACTAAACAAGACCAGACCCCATTGTGAAAATATGTTTCTAGGCTTGAAGGAAGGAAAGGGGGTGGAACCACTAAATTTGATTGCCCCCATTGCAACAAAACTTACACAGGTTCACACACCCATGCCAGAAGGCACCTCTATGGGAAAGGGCCATGGGATGAAGATAAACCAATAGGAATCAAAACTTGTGCAAGTGTGTCAACAACAAATAGAGCCAAATACATAAGGGAAGAGGAGGAAACCCAATACAAATCTAAAAAATCAAATGGTTGCTTTGAACATGGCTCACAATCAAATCAACATGCACAAAGAACTCCTTTAGCATCCTCCCATGGCAGTGGATATGGAGGCATAGGACCAAACATCTCTTTAAGGCGTAGAACCATATCAGATTTCCTTGATGAAGGGTGTAGGAATGATGTGGATTCAAAAATTTATCAGTTTCTCTATGCATGTGGGATACCATTCAATGTTCCTCGCTCACCTTATTAGCATGAAATGGTTTGTGCCATAAATGATGCCCCTAAAGGGTAAAAGAGCCCTGGGTATGACAAGGCTAGAACTGTTGGACTTGATCATGAAAAAACAAAAATATCACATTCTTTGAGTAGAATGACAAATTCTTGGACTGAGCATGGGGTGTCCATTGTATCTGATGGATGGACAAATGTAAAAGGCAAGCCATTGATAAGTGTTCTTGTTGTATCTGTTAGTGGTGCCATATTTCTTTCAGCATATGATTACTCAGAAAAGTTCAAGACCGGCATCAACATTGCATAACCATTACTTGAAACAATTAAATGTATTGGGCCATACAATGTCATCCAAGTCATCACTGATAACGTAGCTAATTGTAAGGCAGCAAGAACAATTACTGAGGATAAATACCCCAACATATTTTGGTTCACACAATGAACCTTTTGATGCATTATATTATTAAGAACAAAAAACAATGCTTTAACGATGATCCAGCAATTAAATTTCTAAAAATTAAATGCTTTAAACAACCATAAAATTTAAATGCTGACCAATTACCATTTTCACATAACTAACTCCAAATAAACATTAAGCACATTTAACTATAGAGAAATGGAACATAGAGACACCAAAAAATGAATTCTCCAGTTTTTTGCTAAGCTTTTCAAAAAAAAAAGTTTATATATTTATATAAATAAAAAAACAAAATCTTAAATAAGTAACTAAATGAATTCTAAAATCATTTTAAAATTTTAACCTAAAATCAAATAAATTCTAAACAAAATATGAACCATTAAAATCTAAAATTTTAAAATTTTTATGATTTTTTATTTTTATAATTTTTTTTGATTTAAATAAAATTCTAATAAGATTAAAACAAAAACTAATTTTAAAAATCTAAACAAACTCTAAAAAAGGCTAAGGATCAACTTTTATGATTTTTGGGGAATACATATTATATATATATATATTATATATATATTTAATTTTAAGCTAAACTCAAAATTAAACAAAATTAAAGTCCACTAAATAAATAAAATTTAAATCATAAATAAAAAACCTAAAGACGAAACCCTAATTAGTTTTTTTTTTTTTATGAATTTTAAACTTAGAATCCAAAAAATGAAAAGGAACTTTTTCTTTTTTCTTTTTTTTTTATTTTTTATATATATATATTATTGATTTACTTTAAAATAAAAAACAAAAACTAAATTTTTTTTAAAAAATCTGTTTATCAAAAATAAGACTTAACCAAAAAAAAAAAAAAATCGGAACTAAATCTAGGGTAAAGAAATATATACATGGACATACATTATAAGCTAAATAACGAAAAAAAGAGAAATCGAATTCTAACCCTAAGTCTAACAATATACAAACCTGATTTAAATCATATACTTAATAAAATAAATTGAAACATTGTCTTAAAAAAAATCTACGCACAAAAGGAAACTTCGAAGGGTTTTTTTTTTTTTTTTTTTTTTTTTTTTTTTTTTT
>APFE030573101.1:123914-172815 GCA_000404065.3 Pinus taeda
CTGCGTGGAACGTTACTTGCGGACAAGTTGCAGGTTGAGGGAGCTGAAGGATGGCAGAGGGAGGATGGAGAAACTGAGCGGCATCGGTAGCGACAAGTGAAAATTGCAGGTATGGCAGTGTGAGAGTTCAAGGAGGAAACGACGGGCAGTGAGGACGTGAGGAGCTGAAGCTTCAATTTTTGTTTGCAAGCAAGGGAGCAAGGAATGGCAGTGGCAAAGCTCGACTGCAATGAAGCTCAGAACTGCGTGAAGTGTGCAGATGCACTGGCAGCAATGGATGCAAAGATTTGAGGGTTGTTACAACAAAGTGTAAAATTTCAGCTTTCAAGCCCTTAAGAAAAAACTCGATTTAGGATAAAGAGTTAGCCCTCAAAAATGCTTTCAGCTAGCTGAGAAAAGGCTTAGAATTTTTTGAAATGAACCAGAGGTAACAAATGGCGAATTCTTCCTCGAGAATTTATGGAGAAAAATGGCCCATACCAACTGCAGAATGAGGGTTGGATAAAAAGAAAAATAAAAATATGTGCTCAAAGGTCTTACGGCTGCCTTCAAAACCCTTAAGAAAATTTTATGTGCCACAAATAGCTTGCAAACGGTAATAAATCCTTCCGTATGAGGCTAGATCAGCCTTAAAAAAAAACTTTGCGGCCCTCAGGATATACAATCAATGTGGACTCAAACCCTAGTTGTGGAGGCTAGAAACCCTTGCTTCGTCAAATCTACAATGAAAGCCCCGTAGTCCAGAAACTTGATCAAAATTTAAAATCTTTCCTACTCCAGATCGCTTGATGGAAACCCTAAAAAAAATTCAAAAAAAAATTGTAACTGCAACTTGCAATGGCAAAAACAGAAAACCCAGAAGTAAAATGTGCCAAAAATCAAATAAAATAAAACAAAATTAAAGTCCTAAATAAATAAAACTTAAATCTAAATAAAAACCTAAAGACGAACCCTTAATTAGTTTTTTTTTTTTTTTTTTTTTTTTTTTTTTTTTTTTTTTTTGCAGGTGACTGCGGACAAGGAGGCTGCAGGAGGAGCTGCTCCGGGAGGAACTGCGTGGAACGTTACTTGCGGACAAGTTGCAGGTTGAGGGAGCTGAAGGATGGCAGAGGGAGGATGGAGAAACTGAGCGGCATCGGTAGCGACAAGTGAAAATTGCAGGTATGGCAGTGTGAGAGTTCAAGGAGGAAACGACGGGCAGTGAGGACGTGAGGAGCTGAAGCTTCAATTTTTGTTTGCAAGCAAGGGAGCGAGGAATGGCAGTGGCAAAGCTCGACTGCAATGAAGCTCAGAACTGCGTGAAGTGTGCAGATGCACTGGCAGCAATGGATGCAAAGATTTGAGGGTTGTTACAACAAAGTGTAAAATTTCAGCTTTCAAGCCCTTAAGAAAAAACTCGATTTAGGATAAAGAGTTAGCCCTCAAAAATGCTTTCAGCTAGCTGAGAAAAGGCTTAGAATTTTTTGAAATGAACCAGAGGTAACAAATGGCGAATTCTTCCTCGAGAATTTATGGAGAAAAATGGCCCATACCAACTGCAGAATGAGGGTTGGATAAAAAGAAAAATAAAAATATGTGCTCAAAGGTCTTACGGCTACCTTCAAAACCCTTAAGAAAATTTTATGTGCCACAAATAGCTTGCAAACGGTAATAAATCCTTCCATATGAGGCTAGATCAGCCTTAAAAAAAAACTTTGCGGCCCTCAGGATATACAATCAATGTGGACTCAAACCCTAGCTGTGGAGGCTAGAAACCCTTGCTTCGTCAAATCTACAATGAAAGCCCCGTAATCCAGAAACTTGATCAAAATTTAAAATCTTTCCTACTCCAGATCGCTTGATGGAAACCCTAAAAAAAATTCAAAAAAAATTGTAACTGCAACTTGCAATGGCAAAAACAGAAAACCCAGAAGTAAAATGTGCCAAAAACAAAAGTGAAAACCCTAAAACCAGCTAAAAATTTACAATATTTACAGATTTTCAGCTCTTATGCAGCCAGATCTTTCAATAATCCACAGTGATATTTTCAAAATTTTAATTTTATGTGAGATGCTTCAGAAAGACCCTTCATGCATTCATAAAAAAAAAAAAAAAATGATAAGCCCGGAATCAAAACTCTCTGGGCTCTTTCAGAAAACGTAATCCGGGAGTTGGCTAGTTCAGTCGAGAACTTCCCCTAACGCCTAGTAATCTAAAAAAAAGGATTTCCTGCACAACTTAAAATCAACCATTAACATAGGGAAAAAATGATAGTGAAATCCAAATCAAATGGAGATACCTACCATTATATTTTAGAATCTAAACTATCATCCAAACCCCAAAGATCAGACAAGATACTTGTGCATGAATCAATCTTCATCATGCTATTATCGATGACTGAAAATAAAATTATGCAAAAAAATAAAAGATCTTACAGCATTTCCAGAAGAGTAACACCAGCAAGATTTTTAACCCCAAAGTCTTTCTTTATTGCACAAAAAATGACTACAAGAGAGCTTTCTTTAGCACCAGACTCTAAGATCCAATCTCATCTCAAATAACCCCTAGCACCCTATTTAAAGGAAAAATTCCCAACCGCTAGTTCGAGTGATCTATGTCAAAACTAATCTCGACCGTTGATAAGAATCAAGATTTCTTTTAATCTCATCCATCGAAT
Organism: Pinus taeda; assembly: GCA_000404065.3. Classification (NCBI taxonomy): domain Eukaryota; kingdom Viridiplantae; phylum Streptophyta; class Pinopsida; order Pinales; family Pinaceae; genus Pinus; species Pinus taeda. The sequence continues at coordinate 126,571 of APFE030573101.1, forward strand.
TTTTATGCATTTTAATTATATTAAAATTTCTACATTATTTACTCAAAAAACTTTGACTTATTATTATTTATATTTTATTTTATTTTTATTTATTTTTATTTTTATTTTTTAATTTTATAATATTTTATTATATTTTTTTAATGTTATTATTATTTTTAATTTTTTAATTATTTTCATTTTCATTTTTTGGATCTCTACTTAGCCTTGGAAAAATTCACTAGGACCTAGGACTTAGGACTTATGAGGGGATTAAAACATTTCCTAACCCTCAAGACACTTTACATCATGAACTTTACAATTTTACATCTCAAGGGGGAAAACCCATTTGACATAGACCCTCATAGACCACCCAGCTCTGCGACCAAATATAATCTAGCAGATCAACGCGCTAGGATTCCCTAAGATTCTAATGACAAAATTCATTCCAGCTTTGGGGTTAGGCTGAAGGAAAACTCTGCCGATCATGGATCGGTAAGACAAAAAACCTTCCGAAACGTAGATTATCACTAGAAAATTAGGTTTGCCTAGGCAATTTACATACATGACTCCGATCTGCTAAGATTATTTACAATTTATACATGCAGACTGGGTTTACAACATAACATGATCAGGTCGACGATGATTGTCAAATGGCATGAACATGTCGATCAAGCGCTATCCCATTTGCGAAAAAGGGGGTGTCCTGCTATGGGTAGTTGACACGTAGTGGTCAACATCTGGCTCTACTTGGGGACACGTTGCTGCACTATAGGAACGTGAGAATCCAGAATCTGCATCCATGCAACACACAACAAAATATAAGTAGTGTCCGTCCAAAAATCATCATATAACATTAAGCATAGGAAAGATATAAGCTCTTCATTTATTAACTAAAAAGTAAATCTAATCCTAAAACAGAAATGAAAATGCTGAAAAAAACAAGGAGTAGGGTTAAAAATACAATACAAAGGATGCCCCATGGCATCAGATGTGTTCAATATAGTGTATACTGAGCATTTGCCTGCTTTCATTTTAATGGGTTCATATTTTGTTTAGATTTATTTGATTTTAGGATTAAATTTTAATGATTTTGACTTTCATTTAGTTTACTTTAGTTTAATTTTGTTTTATTTATATAAAAATATATAAAAATTAAAAAAAAAATTGAAAAGCTTAGCAAGAAACTAGAGAATTCATTTTTTGGTGTCTCTATGTTCCATTTCTCTATAGTCAAATGTGCTTAATGTTTATTTGGAGTTAGCTATGTGAAAATGATAATTGGTCAGCATTTAAATTTTATGGTTGTTTAAAGCATTAAATCTTCATAAATTTAATTGTTGGATCATCGTTAAAGCATTGTGAATTTATTGAATATTTTGCATTGCTTTGATTATTTGATGATAAATGATTGTTTTACATGGTTTATACTTCTGCAACATTTAATAAATAATCATTTAATCATTAACTCCATAAGGCACTGGTGCATTAATTTCTAAATCAATCAAGTGCTAAGTTGCCTCCTTGTGTCTCCCAACCCAACTGGTCCACAGTTGGTCTTCATTCATCCCATAGGGTTTACCCCCCTTAGCCTCGGGAGACGGCTTAAACGAAGAGATCGGGGATCAAGGTGACAGCCCCCGGTCTGAGCGTTGTCGTGACAATCTGTGCGACAACAGAAGGCTTCTAGGGTTTGTGGCATATGTCCTTGTACATGTCAGCATGCAATAGACCCTTCTTGGGCTTTGCATGTCAAGAAAAAAGTTTATTTTTGAGTTAAAATTGTATTTTATGCCTCCTCCACCAAGTCGGCCTGCCCTCTAGCCAAGTCAGCCTTATTGAAGGAGTTTGACCTCACAGAATGACTATAAAAGCAGTGCTACTCGATCTCATTCAAACATTCAATCAAGCAAGTTCGATCTACAGTCGCAGGAGGAAGAAAGAAGTGTGAAATACCTAGAAAAGGAGATAACCCTAAGTTGCACGAAACGGGGAAACGGAAACGAGTTTCCGAAACGGGAAGCGATACGAAACGCGACCTCCCCAAATTTGAGGAAACAGGGAAACGCGAATATATATATATATATATATATATATAAATATTTTAAAAATTATTATATATATGTGCAATCATTAAAGCATTAATGATTTAAACAAAAAGATTAATTTATATCACATTCACATTTACTCTTTTTTAACTTCAGAGAGGCTTCTAGAACCACCCTAAACCCTAAAAAATATTAGAAAACAAATTAAAAAAAAAAAAAATCATTTTTTTTATGAAACGCGGGCTGTACGGCCGTGAAACGCATTTCCGCCCGTACCACCCGCGTTTCCGTTTCGGGAAACGAGTGGTACAGCTGGAAACGCGTTTCACGGCCGTACCGTATGGGGAAACGAGTTTCGTTTCCGTTTCCGGCCGGAAACTCACCCCCCCTGCGTTTCCTGCAACTTAGAGATAACCCTAGCGAAAAAGGAGACACTTGTCAAGCAAAAGGAAGTCAAAACTCTCTTTGTTCTCCCACACGTACGAGTTTTTGGGTTGTTGCAGGAGGAATGAAGTTGCAGATATATAGTAGGGCCGAAAATTTGAAAGCAGGAGGGTAGAAATCTAGGTTTGTTGCAGAATTGAAGCAATTTGACTAAAGTTAACTATTGAAGTTGGACTAATCATCTTGGGACACTGACTTGGTGGATTGGAGGAGGTTTTTTGGTCTAGTTAGAGGTCTTAGTTATCTCATTTGATTTGGTTCTAAAGGAAAAGAAGAGAAGTTTTGGGTTTTCCCCTAGAAAAGGGGTTTTAGCCCTAGCTAAGAGCATATATCCTATGTCTCTATTGTGTTGGTCTTCATGTACTTATGTTTTCGATAGTTGCTTGATGATAAGAAGATAATAAGAATTCAAAGATAATCAGAAGTAACTATCAAAATAGGAAAATATTTATGCCTTTATGATTTTCTAACATGGAATCAAAGCTAAGGTGAAGAAGAAGGGAAAAGGCAACTTGAAGGTCGCTCTCATCATCTTAAGGAAGGATTCAAGATAAGAAAGGAGGTAAGTTTTCATCAAATAAGTTCACCTATGGCCTCATCAATGAAATCTGAGAACAAACTTCAAGGAGCTCTAACTATAGAGCATGGAAGACAAGGATGGACTTCATCCTTACAAAGAATAAGGTATTGGATTTTGTTCTAGGAAAGGTCAACGAACCCTCAGATGAAGCAGAAAAGGAGAAATACAAAGAAACTAACATTCTTGCCATGAATTTAATAGTGGATGGAGTCAAAGACAACTTGATTCCCCATATATACACTCTAGACTCTTCAATAAAGATGTATGATGCTCTCTCTAAGCTATTTATAATCAATAATATTGGGCAAGTAGCAAGTCTAAAGAATGAACTTCGAACAGTTAAGATGACAAAGGATGATACAGTGTCCTCATATTTTGTAAGAATTGTACATATTAGAGATGAACTACAAGCAATTGATCAAGTAGTCCTTGAAAAAGAACTTGTGATTGTTGCCCTTCTAGGACTACCAAAGTCTTGGAATGCATTTGCAGTTGGAATTAGTAGTGGGAAGTATTCTCCATCCTTTGAAGAAATGTGGTCTACTTGTATACAAGAAGAAGCTTGTCTCTCCTTGGTAGAAGGAAAGCAAGAAAATCCCTCAAATGTCTATTTTGCTCATGTCAAGAAGAAAGGAGGATATAAGAAGTTCAAGTGGCCAAAAAAAAATCAAGGGAAGATTGATCTTTCTAAACTAGAATGTTATCATTGTCACAAAATGGGTCATTATAAGAATCAATGCCCCAATAAGCCTAAGAACAAGAAGAGAGAAAGGGATCTAGCTACAGTTGCTACCGATGATAATCCACCAAAGAAGTCTAGACTCTAAAGCAGAGAATTATGAAGTCAAGGACTTATTCTTTAAGTCTCATATATCATTTACTTATAATATAGGTTATTGTTTTAGTTTTTGTAGAATGTGTCTCTAGGATCAATCTTTTGATCTCTAGGGTTTATAGATTTAAAATGTTTTGTTAGAAGGTTCTTGAGTTATTTTAATGAATTAAAGGGATCCCTCACAAGTCTAGGTTGATGTCAGATCAAGAGGGAGATGCCCCACCTTTTTCACAAGAGATAAGTATCATGTTCTTTATTTCTTTTCATTATTAATTCCCTCTATTTGTCTAAGTTTCATTTGTGCTTGTTTATAATCCTCTCTCTTGTGTTTTCCTTGGAAGGAAAGTTTGCAGGTATACTTTAAAAATGTTTGCAATAAGGATTACGGCCATAAGAGAAGAAAAAAGAAGCTTAGTTGCAAAGGAAGCCCTTCAATAGTAAATCCTACAAGGTTTGTAAAAGGAGCAACTCAAGGTATGTTTAAAATTGCAAAATTTGTTGATATTCCTCATATAAGAAGGCGCGATCATTTTGTTTCGCTTTATATTACTAATTCTCTCATGTCTAGGGTTTTGAATCATAAAGATTCTTATTTGTTAGGGTGATTTAGGTTAAATCAACCCTTGTCATACTCTCTATCCTTCATTAACTTTGGTAAAACCCTAACCTTTGGGGTTCATTGTAAAACCCTAGCCCTTTAATGTTTAGGGTTTATTAATGTTATGATGAAACCCTAGCCTCTTAGGGTTTGTTGTTGATGTCTAAGATATATGATGAGACCCTAGATTTTTTGGGTTTGATAAAACCTAGAAGAGATAAACCTATGATTCCTGAAATGTGATGTATTACAAAGCTCTTTACCTAATACCAAAAAAGGCCTGGGATTAAAAGCGCTAGCCAATTAACCCCATGATACTATGGTTGATAAAGGGATGAAATTCACTTCAAGATTATTCCTATTTTGAGAATCAAGATTTAATGTCATTAGATCAGCATATGATTTAGCACAATTAGGCCTAGGATCAAAAGCACTAGCCAATTAATCCTATGATACTAAGGTTGATAAAAGGAAGGAACTCACTCAAGATTATTCCTGTTTTGAGAATCAAGATTTTATGTCATTTAGCACAATTCTTACATTAAAAAAGAATCAAATTAAACCCTAAAAGAAAGGTATCTCAACAATTCATTCAATGATGTCAAGTCTGGAATCTATAAAGATTAAATATAAATTTATTCACTTGGACATAAATAAATAATGGCTGTCAGTAAACCTAGAATCAAATGCTTCCATTTCCCATTATCAATGATAATCTTCTTGACCTGTGAGACAGTTACAACAAATATATTTATAACTTTGAACTCCAAATACCGTGGTTGTGTTACACATTCTAAATTTCTAATAGTACAAAATAAATAAAGCTTAATTGAATGTAACATGACATGGAAAAATGATATTTTGGCAACCATCAATCACCAAAGCATCATAAGTGTTGACTGAAATTGACCCATTTGGACTAAGTCAGTCAGGGTATTAGAAGTTCTCACACATATTGTTGCTCCATTCATTTGATCATGCTTGCACCGGTGAGATTCAATGATCAGTTTGAGTTTGGCTCTTTATATAACAGAGTCTCCTCTTTTAGATTCAAAGCCAACTGTGGTTGAGGCACCAATAACCAGGGCGAGTTCAGTGCTCTGATCTATTTACTCAAGCTAGCACTTGTTTGTCAGGTCGATTATTTGCAGGTCAAAGGTAGTCTCATCACTAACTATCAATTGGATGTATGACTTAGTTCATGATTAACAATTCCCTCTATCACCAAGCGAAGCTGCTGAAGGAATTAAAAGAACACTTTAAGCTCATTGATTTTCGACACCTTTACAGAGATCAGAATTTAGAGGTATATCAACTCTCAAAAGCTGGTCTGAATCTGGATGATAATGTCTTTGTGCTAGAAGAATTTAAAAATCATATTACGCTGACTAGTAGGACAGATGTCCTGAACAACTTAAGTTCTGTTGTTTGTTTTGGATGACTTTAATCCCTAAACTTTAGATTGGAATCCTCACGGAGCCTTGAGGGGTTTCATCTTCATAAATGGTAGAGTAAATCTTATTCAAAACCCCAATTCTGGGTTTTTCGCCCAACTGCCCCAAAACTTGCCCAGCAATGGGTATTTTTGGGGTTTTCCTCTTTTCAGATGGACTATATCCTACAGGGATGGATAGGCTAATGAGTCCTATTTTTAAGACATTACAGCTACCTACTACCTTGTTGTTGTTTTGTATTTGCTATTTCTATTTTCCATTGGCATTGCTACTCAGGAGTCCTCAGGTTTCAATACCTATGTAACACATTTTGATTTTGATGACTTAATGAGAAAACTGCAGTTTCTTGTCTTTATCCTATTAGATCATTGATGAATCTGTCACGATTGTATTTGTATGCATAATGTTACAACCTACAAATTTTAATTTACAATGTAGAATCTAGATCTATGTCTGAATTTGTATCATCATGAGAATTTGTGTAATGTAAAATCATTGAATATATATATATATATATATCATGTGTCATATGTGTCCTGTTCCAGGGTGTCTATGTGCCCCATGTCAGACACTTGAATTTGCATGTCCCGTGTCCCCGTGTCAGGTGACTTAGGCTGAAGGTTTTTTACTACTTTTTAAGACATTGATCTCTCTCTATACTGGTGTTGTTGCAGCTCGTCTGGATCTGGAAGATAACGTCATTGTGCTAGAAGAATTTGAAAATCATATTATGCTAACTAGTATGACAGATGTCCGGAACAACTTTTTGTTTGTTTTGGATGATTTTAATCCCTAAACTTTAGATTGGAATCCTTAAGGAGCCTCACAGATTCTAGCCTCCTAAGGCTGAGGGTTTTTTATTACTTTTTAAGACTTTGATCTATCTCTATTATTGGTGCTGTTGCCCGTGATGTATGTATTTTGTTTCTACTTGAATAAGAATAAACTATTTTCTCGGGGAAAATAATGTTGCTCCATTCTATTTCAAAACCCCATTGCTGGAGGTGAAGATGCTCCTGATTACTCATGCATATTTTGGGGTAGTTGGATCTTCAATAATGACTTGGATTTGGCAAACTCTGATAATGAGTTTTGTCTGTAAGAGTGTTTTAGTTTTTCGAATATGGATTGTCGTCTTCTCAGTATTCTTCTCCAAATGATTTGAGCCTTCATTCTCTTTGATGATTATATGTTCGATTAAATATTGAATGCAGTAATATTAAATATTCCACTCCGGCTTTACCATTTTTACATTCAAGTTTTACATCTGCAGTTTTGGTGTTTGATTCAATAAACGATTCAGATATGAGAATGCTCCCAGCACAAAATAATTTGATTTCTTGTAAGAACATTCATTAGCCCAGTTTATATCATCTATTAAACATAAATTAGTCCTAGCAGGGTTTTAATTCAATCATTAGACTGACGGACAGATGGTCTCTGCTCGAGTTTAGGTTGGAAGGCTTGTTAGGACTTCCATTTTTATGAGATTAACCAAAATTTAAACATTTAAACATTCTTTAAGTTTAGAATTTAGCGTTTGAGAATGAAATAAATCTGAAACACGCTCTTTCCTTCAATCGATTTTGGTGCCGTTAGGTCCAGTAAATACTTTTGGCCCTAAGTCCTTCTTGGTGTTTAAGTGAGGAACTTGTATAATATCATAGTTTTAGAGTAGCGTTGAGATAAATAAAAAAACAAATTTTTGATATCGAGTCCTTGATCATTGAGTCAATTGACAAAATAGTCTTCGGCCTTAGGTTTAGGATTCTTAACCCATCCCACTTCGAATACAGACCTATGGATTTTAACCTTGGCAACTAAAAGAGATACAGATATTGATTTTTGCATCAATTAAGGATCACTGGATGCATTATTGCACTGGGTTTTGATCCTAGGCCACTTTTGGTTCGAGATCTTGTTTAGATTGTCCTTCACTTAAGGTTGACTTTGCCAAGCAATTTTGAATCTCAATTCATTAGATACAAATTTGAATCTCAATTCATTAGAACTAGTCCATCTTTCCAATCCCTCTTCACCAACAACCTTACAATCCTAGCTAGAATGCCATAGGGCCAATTAGAGTTCTGATATTTTGGCTTTAGCTGTATCCTGCGTAGAAATACTCAATTCCTTGCGTTAACACTTGTGGTTCAGTAGGATGTCGATCGTTGCATGAATTGGATTTATGTCTTTGATCTTAGGTCGGTCTGTCTCCTGTCTCGACTCTCGCAAGATTGTTGACTCGGTTTTAATTCGAACGATCAGAATTTGTGATCAACTGAGCCCTGCACTCAAGCAATGCTACCCAAGCTCTAATGGCTATATGGACCGCAGTTTGGGGCCCATTAAGCAGTAACAGCTACTGGATCTCTTCAACTTGGAGCTTTATTATCCATTTATAATTATCCTCGCCTTGGCAATCTGGTTTTATAGCTTTCAGTTTATGTATGGTATAGCTTAGCCATAGCCTTGGTAATTTAGTTTAAGACTCCATTGAAGTTTTAAGCATAAACGTATGAATTTTAGAGCCCGCAAAGTAATCTCATTTTTCCCTAAACCAAATTTCGCCAGCAATATCGAAAATTCGATACTCATTCTACAGAGGCCCTGGCCCCTACCCCCACCCATTTCTTCTTTTGGTAACAGTACTTAGGTTACAAGACATCACCCAAAATAGCTTCGTAGGCATAGGAATCTGTGAATTGACTATAGGAAACCGCATAAACACTACCCTGTTTTCATATTGAATAGCGGAAAATTGATCTTAAAGGAAGAACAGAGACAGATTTATGAAAGGAAAAAGTGTGTAAAGGGCACCACCTGTGACATTGCGGCCAGGATGACGAACGACGCAGTCAGATCCAGCTGCCATACATTTGGTCTTGCCGCATTGAGCACAGGCAGGGATTTTAGGAACGGAGCCGCAGAAGTAGCAGAAGGCCCTGTTCTTCTGGGCGCGGTGGCAAAAATCGCAAGTATAGAGAGCATTGCATGGATGTTTGCCCAAATCAATCTGGAATTGCTGTTGGGAAATGGCCTTCTGCCTCGCCCTCTGATTCTCTGCCTTCTTTCTGGCTCCCGTCTTCCGCTTTGGCATGTTTCTTTCTGACGAATCTCCTCTTGAAGCTCGTTCCAAAATCCGGTGTGCTATGAAATCTTTGATTGTTTTGGTTCTCGTTTATTCCCTTGTGACAGATACTATATAAATTATGTTCTGTTTGGCGATGTGGTAGGAAGCCTTTGATTGTTTTGTTTCTAGTTTATTCCTTTCTATCAGATGTTATATAAACTTGATTCCGTCTGGAGTACATAGACAATGGAGTAAACCCAGACGTGCTGCCACTTTTGCGTTAACGAAATGAAACCAGGACATTCAGGGTTGAGGCTGAACGATCCACTTGCGCTGGAGTTTTTGGCCTCTTTGAATCGACATATGCAATCCAAAGCACAAGCACATATTCCTACTAAATGCTGACTGTAATATGTTGGAATTTGACTTATGATTTTCTTGAATTCGAGTTATTGAATCCTACGCAGGATTGGAAAACGCAATTGGTTGTCCTAACCATATCTAGTAATTTTGTGTTTTTTTTTCACTGTAACGGGGTAGTTTTTGTTATTCAGTTTGAATTAAAAAATATAGATTTTCAGTGTTACAAAATTTTCCCAATAGTTACTGGACATGGCTATGTAAAAAGCAGAGATGTGAGAAAGACTCAAACCCCTTTTTTTGACTGTGCACAAGGGCAGGACAGTAAAGAAAATAAAACTTGTAATGTGATGTTATATATATATATATTATTTTAGTCAAATTATTTAAAATAAAATTAAAATTAAAGAGTAATTATTAATATTTAAATATAGTTAGGTTTGGATAAACTTGATTGTGAAATTATGGGAGGTTTTTGAGCTCCATTTTTATGAGAAACTATGGTTTTGTCTATGGTATTCATCTTTATTGTAGTCTATTTAAATGCTGAAAAACTCCATGTTAATTTGTTCTAACTCCATGTTAATTTGTTTTAGTGAATAAAGGGATCATGTTTTTCCATGTTAATTTGTCTTAGTGAATGAAGGGATCCCTCATAGTGTTTTTAGACATCACCACTTTTATCCGTGTTTGTCATCCTAACAACATTGTAAGATGTTTTTCAAGGATTTGATATATTACAATATCAAATCCAACAATATATTGTTTGATGAAAGTTTTTAATTATATTTGTAGTTAGGGTTGAATATTAAATGGACTTTTGTTTGCTCAAAGGATATATATGTTGTACACCAACAATTGACTACCAAAGTTGATATCTATAGTGATGGTATTGTAGTTCTTGAGGTTGTAAGATGCAAGAAAAGTATTGACATCAAGCAACTACCACATAAGGAAAAGTATTGACTTGAAGCAACTACCGCATATGCAATAACTTCCAGAATATAATGGGAACATCGTAATATGCATATGAATGCAATTTGAATTTCACTAATTGAGATTAAAATATCTTTTAAATAAAAATAAATAAATAAAATAAACAAAATTTATTTAGAAATTAAAAAACAAATAATTTTAAGTTGTTGTATCTATATAATATAAGTGCAAGGACAACAAAATGGCCTCTAGTGTTGGGAACAGGGATGGAGCTCTGATCTGTAGCTCCGTAGGGTCTTGGTTAGGGTTCCATTCCCGAGGCCTCTACATTGCAATCATCACTGTTGCTATTCGCGCCCACCCTGAAGTGTGACATCCTCACCGTGACGGTTTGTTATTCGATGTCGGCTCTCTCTACAGCCCGTTTTTCCTATCCCCCTTCTTGGCTGCAATATGTCAGCAATGGAGGAGGAAGTTTTTGATTATTCGGTGGATCTGAATCCCTATGAGCACATCTGGTCCCATCCTAGCACATTGCCGAAAGTGTCGGTTTCTAGGCCCCCGTTCTCACAATCTCCGTCGTGGTCAGGATCCATGCCTATCCATTCAGACCCTGATCCTTTTGTGCCCTACATTCCATTTTTTGCTCTCTCCATTGCTTCGTCAGGTCTTAACTGCCCTCCCCTCTCTCTGACCACACTTCACCTTCTCGCTTCCTGCATTTCACCCTCCCCATCCTTTGATTTTCCACCTCCGAACTCCTCCTTCCATCATCCATTTCCAATTCCCCCTCGACGGTAGGGTTAGACTATGCAACTGATCCCTTTCCTCATCTCCGGAGTTCTTCCCCATTTAATTTCCCTTCCGTTGACCCTTGGCAGTCATCCCTACTGTTTGGTTGTTTTGAAGTTCCAGTCGTAAACCCTCGGTCTTGTAACCCTAGCGCGTCGGAGGCTTTCTCGAGTTCACGGAACCCTTTACAGGACCACCAGACAACACCATGTACCAGCAAAGCTAAGAAGCCCAAGAGCGTCAAGGCCTCCCGTAAGGACCTCTCCCTCTGTTTTGATGAAGGTGTTCAAATGGGTGAGGTTGTGGATACCACGAACAAGGCTTTGGTGGGAGGAGTTAGAGGTCAATCATATTTTACTACTCGCCTTCACCTCTAGGTGATGGAGATTTGGGGCAACATGCTCATCAAGCTCCCATCTGTAACTACTCTAGCTCAGGTTGGTTTTCCCTTAGTTTTCAAAGGGAGGAGTACACCTCATGGATTCTCTCTCGGTATTTGCACATTGATTTGGCTTTAGTGCTTCTCAAAAGATGGAGTCCACTATTCGATCCCAAGCGAGAATAATTGGGCATTGGACCGCTCTGGGTTTGTTTCCCCAAACTCCCCCTGCACTTTTGGTCTGAAGATATATTCACCCATATTGACAACGCATTGGGCACCTTCTTGGATTATGACAAGTCTTAAATTACTTTTGGAAATAGATCGATGGCCTGTATACCAGTGTACCTGGACACCAGGTATGGTCTGGAGGAGCAGATCACTGTACATTGGAGAAGGTTCACTCGCATCCAATCACTAGATTATGAGGGGTGTCATTTAGATGCAGAAAATTTCATAAGGTCAAGCATCTCTACAAGGATTGTCCCTTGGTTAATACTACATCCTCCCCCTCTAAAGTCTTGGATGTTCCTGGTCCTGGGGCATCAGCACCTGCGAAAGGACAACGTACTCGGTCTACTCGTCTGATGCCACCGATTGGATGTTCTACTCATATGACTACATCAGCCTATCCTCGACCTCCTTCACCGCCCATGATGAGATCTCGAGCTACTACTGCGGCCACTCTCTCTTCAGGTATTCCTCCTCCTCTTTGCACTACTCCTTCTTTATCTATATCTTGTTCTGCATAACATCTGCATGTTTCATTTGCATCCATAGCTGGCATAACCTCCACGGCTCTCACATGTCCTTTGGATCACCCTCCCCCTTTCTACTCGACCACCCCTCCCTCTATCCATAGATTGATTATTTCATCTATTTCACCTGATCCTTCGACCTCCTCTAGCCACTCACACTCCTACAACCTTTGCTCTTTGGTCAAACACCCTTCCGAGCCTTCGGGGATTGGCAGTATTTCCCCTCCTAAAACCACCAAGCTCTCTCGGGGGCATCATTCCAATATCTCTAAACCTATCATCCAAGTCGGGGTAGACGTGGCCCAGGGCAGAAAGTTAACACTTGACAGGGTCCTTAGAGCATCGAACCCACTCCCCTGATCTCATCCATGAAGTGGATCTCTTTTAACTACAGAGGATTGGCTAGCCCTGCTAAAAAATTGGCCCTTAAAATATTTTTGGATTCTGAGCTGATCGACATTATTTATTTACAAGAAACCCTGGGGAAGGTCGAGCTGGTCATCTCTGTTATGCACTCTCTAAAGCCTGGTTGGACTTTTCATGCACTTGATGTCAATGGTCGATCTGGGGGAATATCTCTTGGCATCAATCCCCACATTGTCAAGATCATCTCATCCTGGGGGGTTCTGGATTTATTGGCATGGATATTTACTCATCGGAGTTGGGTATGGATTTTCGAATTATCAATGTTTATGCTTCCTGTCTTAACAGGGCTGAGTTCTGGAACCATTTACTTAGCTTATCTTTGACTAATTCCGATAATCTTATCCTAGAAGGGGATCTAAATTTCTCAATTGGCCATATGGAATCCTAGGGACATAATGCTCAGGTGGATTCCCTATCGGACTCCATGGAGCAACTTCCAGAGCAACACCATTTGATTGATATTCCTATTAATAAGATGCAACCAACTTGGTGTAATAGAAAAATTGGTGATGCATCTTTAGCAAGACAATTGGAGCAATTCTTAATCAAGGAGCACCTGATATGGACCTCGACTAATCATCGTCAATGGGTGGGAACTGGTGGTATCTTTGACCACTCTCCCATCTTTCTGGAGCCATCGGGTCCATTTCAGAAACCAAGAGCACCATTTAAATTCAACTCCACTTGGCTAATGGACCCAAATTATATCAAACTGGTATTTGATTTCCGGCAAGCTCACCCACCATCACAGGGGAGATCCATATCAGAATGTTTATGTCACAATCTTATTGAACTAAAGAGCTTATCTATCCAATGGGAAAAACTCAAACGAGATCAGGATGAAAAGTCTTTTAGCATCATTAAGAACAAGTTGGTTGATCTGATGGATGAGCAGGGTCGGGGTTTCTTCACTGCTGAAGCTAAAAATATTCTCATTGATTTAGAGGCTCAGAGGACTAAAATTCTTAAAGAGAGAGAGGATACTTGGTGCCTAAGGAGTAGGGCCATCTGGTTGCAAGCTGGGGATGACAATACTAAATTCTTTCACAATTACGTGAAGGGGAGACGGGCTAGATATGGAAGATGCCTACTGAAAATGGTTAGACTGCTCACACCTTTCACCAACTAGCCCATATTGGCTCATCCCATTTCCAACAGCTCTTCAAGTCTCCTCCCAGGGTCACACTTGCTGAAATAGTCCAAATTGTTGGACTTTTCCCTCGATTCATTGACCAGGATGCGCCAGACGACCTTAGCAAACTTGTATCCATGGGGGAACTGGAAAGCACTTTAAAATGGTTGAAAAAGGATAAAAGCCCTGGTCCAGACAAATGGTCGGTGGAATTCTATCTAGCCTTTTTTGAAATCATTGGATAGGATATTCTGAAGGTTGTGGAGGAATGCAGGTCAATTGGTCGTATGCATGAGGCTATCAACTCCACTTTCATTGCTCTCATTCCCAAAGTAGACTCCCCACTTTCATTCAATGATTTTAGACCCATCTCCCTCTGCAACTGTCTCTACAAGATTATTGCTAAGATCATTGTCAACCATATCAAGCCCATCCTTTCCGCCCATATTTCACTTGAGCAATTTGCCTTCCTGCATAACAAACAAATTCATGAGGCCATTGGCACTGCTCAGGAGGCTCTACACTCCATTAAGACGAAGAATTTAAAAGGAGTCATTCTCAAAATCAACCTCTCCAGGGCTTTTGATCGAGTTAGCTGACTTTATATTAGAATGCTCCTTACTCATTTAGGACTCCCCCTCACTTTCATTCAATGGATTATGTGTTGCATTTCTATTGTATCCTTCAGCGTTCTTATTAATGAATCATCCTCCAATTTCTTTCATGTTGAGTGTGGCCTTAAACAAGGATGTCCTCTTTCTCGACTCTTTTTGTCCTTGTAATGGAAGGCCTGAGTAGATTGATATTGCAAGGAAGAAGAGAAGGGTAACTTCAAGGACTCAAGATAACGGACAAATGCATTATATCCCATCTACTATTTGTTGATGATGTGCTCATCTTCCTCAACACGGGTATTCAGGATTTCTCTATTTTTTATGAGCTATTGCTACTCTTCTATGCTACTACCAGAATGGAATCGAATAGGTTGAAGTCCACTATTACATTCTCAGCATGCTCGCCACAAGAAATTCGTTTTCCCCTTCAGAAATTTCCATTTTAAAGCCATCATTTGGAAGAAGGCCTTAAATACCTTAGTTTTCGCATCAAACCACACTGTTATAAAATTGCAGATTGGATATGGCTTGTGGCCAAAGTAGAGAAAACACTTCACAACTAGAGCCATAGTTTCTTATCCAGAGCATGACATTTAGTATTTATTAAATCGGTCTTGGAGGTAACTCCGGTTTATTGGATGTCTTTGGCATGGATTCCCAAAGGAATACTCACTCGGATCCAAAAAAATTGTTGTAGATTCCTTTGGAATGGATACAAGGAAGGGAAGACTTTTGCTTGGGTGGGATGGAGTCTCATCGCACTTCCTAAAAAATGGGGAGGATGGGGATTAAAAGATCTTCCTTCATTTTCTCATGCACTAGCAACAAAGATGGGATGGCTCATCCTTAACTCTCACAGCCTCTGGATAGAGGTTGTTCATTATAAATACATATGGCCTCTACATATCATGGAATGGATTCGTCTTCCATCATGGTACATGAATGGTATCTCGACAATCTGGAGGGTTGTTCTTCTTACTCTACACACTATCAACGATGGCCTTGTATGGCGTATTAAAGCTGGCATATCTGTGGGCATCGGTATGGATCCATGGACTGGAAGTGGCAATATGTATCATCTTCCCCATGATCTTATTAATTTTCTTAAGGACAAGGGCATAGCCATGATTGCCAATATTGCGGACTCAAAGAACACCACTATATTTGCACAGGGTTGGAAAACAGTTGACTAGTTGGAAATTCCAACTCATTGGACCCAGGATTGGGATGGATATATTGCAGCATTGACCAAATCTCATGTCATAATTAGAGAGGAAGAAAATGAGCTCATTTGGGCACCTGCAGTGCACGGATCTTATTCTCCCAAAGAAGGATACCCAATCATCCACACTTCACACAAGCCACTTGTGTTGGTGTGGTGGTGGCAATCTATCTGGAAACTCAAAGCTCCCCCTCGTACCAGACTGTTTATGTGGAATGTATTAATGGATAAATCACCTACTGGGGAAAATCTGAAGAAAAGATCATTTTATGGCCACATTTAGTGCGTATTATGCCAACAAGTTGAGGAATCGAATGAACATCTCTTCCTCTTCTGCCCTACTGTTAGCAATATTTGGGAACAAGTTCTCTCCTCTCTGGCCATCACTCAGCGATGAAATGATCAAAATATAATGGATGCTTGGAACCTTTGGTGGGTTGAGTCCTCGAACTTGAAAAAGCGCAATCTCCCATTGCTTATACGTTGGTCTATTTGGTTAAACAAAAATGGAATCATATTTAGAGACAAAGTCATCTGATGACCTATATCAGTTGCTCAGATTATCAATGCCTTCCATGAAATCCCTGATGATTATATTACTCCTTCTGTCTGAGTCGTGATACCTAAAGTTATAAACCTGAATCACCCTTGGGCATTTTTTCATGGATCCGCACAAGATCAAGGATGTACCGGGGGGGCAGGGGGCATACTATTACACTTAACGAACAATCATTTTTTCGCGTTCAGATGGGGTTGGGGACTCGTACAAATAATTTTGTTGAACTCATCACACTTAGACATTTGCTACATTTTGCATTGGCACATGATTGCAGACATCTACAGATATTCGGGGACTCCAAAATCATTATAAATTAGTTCAATAATACATTTTCATGTCATGTTCACTCTCTCAGGAATATATTGGATGAAGCCTTGCTTTTAAAATCTCAATTTGATTATATTTCTTGTCACCACATTTACAGGGAACGCAATCAGACTATCGATCAGCTATCCAAGGAGGTCACGGTCTAGCCCAGGGGTTTATGGCTTATAAAAGAGCAATGGGAGGCATAACACTACCGGTACTACCATAGGCCATATAATGATCAACTATATCAGAGGTCCGATAGGCCCTAATTACATTTCTATATACTGACAAATACCATCAAAACTCTATGTTATATAAATATTGTATATATTTTTTATCTGAACAGTCACTGTATACCCCATGAAGGTAATTTTGTACAAACTTATATTTTTGAAGGCTACAACCTATACTTACAGCATATACCTATTACGCATCTACAACATGTAATTTTCAAATTTAATAGAAAATTACGATTTTTCCTGAGGGAAAAAAATAAAAGTGCAATAAGAATTTTCTATAGCACTAAATTTTTTATTTTATTTATTTATATTATTTATTTATTTATTTATTATTATTATATTATTATTTTTTTTTTTTTTTTTTTTTTTTTTTTTTTTTTTTTTTTTTTTTTTTTTTTTTACATTTGAAAACACAATTTAAACAAATACAACATTGCAATCTCATTGAAATGGTAAAATAAATAAACTAGCCTAGATCCATCTTAACTTTGGATCTATCAAGCGTCAAGAGGGATTAAATCTCTCGAGGTGCTAATATATCTTCAAGTTTTGCACTCAAGAAGGAAGTTTGCACCTAGAGAGATTTGATCCCTCTTGGCACTTGATAGATCCGAAGTTAAGATGGATCTAGGCTAGTCTAATTAGATGAGTTGGAAAGATAGATGTTAAATTGAATATCATAACAATGTAATGGAAATCATTATAAAAGAGCATAAACTTTTATTTAGAAATCTCATCAAAGGGTTATTTTCAATTAATTTAAGTAATTTTTGTGATTTTCTCTCATTCATAAGTAATTGTTGTGATTTTTTCTCACTCATAAGAAAGGTGACACAAGAAATTATTTAATTTTGCTGACAATGAGGAAGGGTAACCCATTTTCAAGGGTGGAATGAGGGGGAGAGGTGCTTTATGGCCCCAAGGAAGTTAAAGTTGTAGAGTATTCATGGGGCTTAGGATGCATAACAAACTACCAAGCTAAAGTTTATGCCCTCTACTAGAGAATTCAATTAGCCAAAGAAAATCAAGTAGCTTCTCTCACTGTTTCAGGAGACTCCCTCCTTCTTATTCAACGTTTGGTGAAGGGCTCCTCTCCGAGGGACAAAACATTAAAAGGTATTATGAAAAGAATTAGGAAAGCAGTGGAAGGGTTCTCTTCAATATCATATTTCCATGTTCTATGTGATCTCAATAAAGATGTGGACTTATGTGCTAATGAAGGGTGTAAATTAAGATTGGGAGATTTAAAAATTAGTAGTTGAATCAAGCTCTCTCATAATCATTAGAGTTAAATGGATTGGCATTCACAGTTACGAAGGATTGCATTATCAATCAGTTATAGTATGACATGTAAATTTTTCTTTTTGGTGGGTCAATTTTGTTAGGACAAAACCTTGTTTTGTGTTGTCCAGTTTAGAGTCCCTCTAGAAAAAATTGTAGTTTTTTTGGATACGAGGGCTCATGAAAAAGTTTTTAAGATAGAGCTATGTACTGCCTAATGTATTTGCTATGATCCAAGCGTGGACTTGCATATAAATACAAAATTCTCATTCTAGTCATTGAAAAAACAAAAAGGAAGGGTGTCCCATTTTCACTAGTCTTTAATGACTTCCATAATTCATCAATGTATAATGAAAATAGATAATAAAGAATGTCAAACACATTATGAAATTGTCTTATATTTATCTTCATATTAATATAAATTGCATTTGAAGTTACAAGTACATTTCATTAATGGTTATCAACTAATGTTAACAATATGAAAGGGTTGAGCATTGAGTTGTTAAGGTTTACAAACATCATGCACAAGGAGTTTGCATGGGGTAGCACAATTTGGATAAGTGCAACTACACCACTATGTGCAATGATATTATCCATGATAATATGTAATTATTGTAGATTGCATTCTTAAACTCACATTATGTTGTGATACGTGCCATAGATAATGGTGCTTGATATTTGTATGTTTTTCCTTGAGTTAATTTTATTTACAAGGGTATTGATGTGATTTTTTATGATGTCATTGTGCTCTTCCATAGTTTGTCTTTATTTAATTTATATGATATTGTGTTAACATGTTAGTTTCAATTGTATTCAAGCTTTTTATTTTTTAACCTCATTCCAAATATGGGAAATTACCACGATGGTAGTTGATGGGATGAGATAGTTACAATAAGCATAGGGAAGGGAAATGAATATATATTCACATAGAGGTCTCACCACATTGTGGAGGAACTTCACATAATGTGATAACAAATATATAATAGCCATTTTCACAATAATTTGCCTCATGACCTCTTTATTGTCCCTCGTGACCAAATTAGGCTTGCATGTGTCTTTTATTTAACCATTGTTGGATCCACTTCACTTCTTATTGGCTTTGCTTCATGATCTTAGTTAAATTGATGCATTTTTGTGTTAGGCCCAAAGAGCACATAACTCAATGATTATTCTACACTTTAGAGCACTAATCTTCAGATGTTTATGCAATCCCCATGGGATGGCATATACTTGATTGTTGCCTACAAAATAATTTATTTTTCCAAAAAAGCATTCATTCATGCCTTTAAGAGACTAATTGCTAGCTAAATTGCATAATTTTAGGGTTTCAATGTTGTTGTGTCATTGTTTCATTGAATTCCTCATTTAACTCTCCTTTTTATTAATAAACATTGATGGGGAGGTTATGTATATTTATATTTATTAAAGTTGTATTTATGCTCTCTACTACAACTTCATAAGGGTTCATTTCAATTGTTTCATGTGTTCCTTTGGCTTCTTATTACCCTTGACAAGATCAAATCCAACACCTAATCATCTCCATCACATTCATGATTTAAACTCTTGCCATGTGCAAGCAACATACACTTAATATTGGATGTTGACTTTAACAAGAATATTGAAGGCTCAAGATTGTGACATTTGCATATGTACATGTTTACTTTACACCTTTGTTAATTTTATAGTAAATTGAATGAGTTGCATATTCTTTCATGGTAAAAAATCTTATTATTTATGGATTTTCTTATGTAGCGTAAATATTTTGTTTTCAACAATATTTTCTAATTCAATGGTGTTGAGCCTCATAATTGTTTCTTTTTTACACCCTTTTTCACTCTCTTTATTTCTTTTTTACCTCCATAATCACACAGTGGGCAACCAAATGCAAGATTATGTCATGGCAGGTATATAATTATCTTGTATTTCATAAATTGATAATGTTCTTTATTATTTAGTCTAATGTTTGCTTTAGCTACCAAATTGCAATGATTTTGTAGCTAACACATGATTCTGCAACCAAGTCAGTGGTTTGACAGGTTCTAAGGTGCCAACTAGGAAGAAAAATACATGGATAGGTGGAAATTGATGCACTCAACAGTTTCCTCCTATTCTTATGAACTGGATTGATGGAAGCAGGTCTTGGCGATGCAGTCAAAGATAAATTCAACCCTTGTAAATCGGCAACAAGCGAGCGAGAACGAGATATGCGCCTCATGATTTGCTTTGATAATAGAAAATCATGAGTGAATTATGCTATACTATATTTTCTAGTTAAAATTAGTATTATGTTGACAAGGATTAGGCATAGAATTCTAAACATTTAATGTTATGAGCTTTATAAATAAACCTCTCGGCAGGAATGAAATGTTGTTAAGAAGTATGCGATAGTGAAGACTTAAACTCTATTTTTAATATCCAGTTTATGAAAGAACCTTTTCATTTCCATGTGTGGTTGATTGTTTGATGCGTGATTACCTACTTCTCGTGGAGGGCCCCCTCGAGTAGTAAGGATTCTTGTTCGTTTCCAGTAGATAGAATTCTGTATGATTTCATAAGCTTTATGTTTTGTTCAATTGAGTAGATGCGATTTTAAAAACCCAGGTATGGATACTTCAAATTTTAAGAAAGGCATCCCATGTACAACTCTTAAATCAAATGGAGAAATTTATTGTTGGTTATCCAAAAATTCATTACTTGTGAAGGAAGGTTCAACTATATGTTTACTGTCATATACGTTTGATGATGCATTTTATCGAGGGTAAGGAAATTAATCTGCCTTATTTCTTACTCAATAGTCTAAAGAAAATGACCGGTAATACTCAAAGGAAAATACAGTCTATTGAGAATACTCTGTATCATCATGGTATAATAAAAATGTTAATTGAAGCCCACCTCAAGAGCATAGGAGATGATTAGGAAAGTTTTATAGTCACGAAACATTTTAAAGAGATAGAACAAGAAGAACCCAACAACAAAATAAAAAGAAGTATAAGAAAGCTATCTCTAAACCCTAAAGATGACCTACCTCTACAACGAGAGCAACCCTTAGAAGATGAAGCTCGTCTTGTTGATGTATTAGAAAATCTTAAGAAGAAGAAAAACCAGTGATAAAGAAGAAAGTATGTCTAGAAAGAAATAAGAGGAAATAGAACAGGCAAAGACTGAACAAACAAAGGTTCAAAAGAAAACTCCTCTTACTAAAGCCTCATCTACTATTAGGGGAAGTGAAAGACTCAACAAGTCAACAAAAGAATCATCTCAACAATATGTAGAGTTTTGTCAATCTGGAGGAAGATGAAGAATTGAAGATTCCATCGCCTATAGTTCCATCACCAGTTTCATCACCAATTGCTAATACAGTAAGAAGAACACTTGAAATTGACCCAGTTCAACAAGAGATATATGATTATATAAAGTCCTTAGAGAAGAAAGATACAAAAAAGGCCACTGCATCCTCAAATCAAGAAAAAGGAATTCAGTATGATAGTCCACAAGAACCTCCAATTGTGAATACTCTCAAACAATAAATTTTTGAATTGGAGACACTAGACAGACACTTAAAATAGCAACATGAAACATTGAAAGTGCAAAATGAAATACATAGGACTCAAAATGACAACATTCTCTTACATCTTGCTATGTGGTATGATAAGAATAAAAAACTAAAGTAAAAGAACAAATTCCTTAAGAGAAAAATCATAAGTCTGAAGTATAAGATTCTAATGAAGAAACCAAGGATGGAAGTTATTAAGCAAAAGGCAAAGAAGACAAATCTAGATGTTTTAGCTCATGTTTTTGAAGGGGTTCAGTAACAGGCAAGGTTCATCAGTTTTGAAATTTTTGCACGAGGACATGCAATGATTTCCGTGTGGGGGAATGTTGAGCCTCATAGTTGCTTCTTTTTGACACCCTTTTTCACTCTCTTATTTATTTTTTACCTCCATAATCACACAGTGGGTAGAAAAATGCACAATTATGACATGGCAGGTATACAATTGTCTTATATTTCATAAATTGATAATGTTCTTTATTATTTAGTCTAATGTTTGCTTCAACTATCGAATTGCAATGATTCTGCAGCCAAGTTCGTTGTTTGGCAGGTTCCAAGGTGCCAACTGGGAAGCGAAATATATGGATAGGTGGCAATTGATGCACTCAAACAATTTCCTCCTATTCTTATGAACCAAATTAATGGAAGCAGGTATCGGTGATGCAATCAAAGATAAAGTCACCCCCTGTAAATTGGCAACACGCAAGCGAGAACGAGATATGTGCCTCATGATTTGCTTTGATAATAGCAAATCATGAGCAAATTATGCTTTATTATCTTTTCTAGTTAAAATTAGTATTATGTTGACAAGGATTAGTTGTAGAGATCTTAATAGTTAATGCTACGAGCTTTATAAATAAACCTCTCCGCAAGAATGAAATGTTGTTAAGAAGTACACGACATTGAAGACTTTAACTATGTTTTTAATATCCATTTTATGAAAGAACCTTTTTGTTTCCATGCATGGTTGATTGTTTGATTGATAGCGTGATTACCTACTTCTCGTGGAGGGCCCCTTCGAGCAGTAAGGATTCTTGTTCGTTTCCAGTAGATAGAATTTCTGTATAATTTCATAAGCTTTATATT
The DNA here is from genome assembly GCA_000404065.3 of Pinus taeda. NCBI lineage: Eukaryota > Viridiplantae > Streptophyta > Pinopsida > Pinales > Pinaceae > Pinus > Pinus taeda. Next base: position 149,222 of record APFE030573101.1, read on the forward strand.
ATGTTCAATTAAGTAGATGCGTTTTTTATTTTTTTTCAGATTCGAACTATGATTGTTTTACTAATCATTTCTTTTGTTCATAGATTCGGGATGCACATGAATTAAGTTTAGCAGTAGTGATAGAAACGATATGATTTTATACGTAGACATAAATTTATTTTCCTTATAGAACAGAGGATTTATTTTCAGAATTAGATGTTTCATTTCAAGCATGTGTGATTTATAATTCAAGCAAGTGTGGATGTATTTAAGCAGATATTTATTTCATTTTGGTTTCAAACAATTATGAATGCTATTTTTACATATGTGTGATGAGATTAATACTAGCCTTTCCGTTTGAAATCGAGTGTGTATATAGTTCGTGTGAAGAGTGTAATTAATTTTCATTTAGAATAAGTGTGGGATTGATTTATTTATATGCAGAGTTGTGAGATTTTTCTTTAAAGCAAAGTGTGAGATTTTCCTTAAAGCAGAGTGTGAGATTTTCCATAAGTAGTTTTCAGTAAAAGAGTGTGATCATTTCATTTTCTAGGAATAATTACTTTGCTCAAGTGCATTTCAATAACTTAATTTAGAATTTATATTTCGATAACTCAATTTAATTTACAATTTGTGTGAATAACCAAAGACTTCTAGTACATACAATACACTTACACTTCATCATCTTACTAGCCCTGGTTGATAATTTATGCAAGTAATTTAAGGTCAATTAAATTACCAAACATTTTGGCGTCGTTGCCAAGGAAGTATATATAGGAGTCTTTTATTTTTACTTAAAAAAAAATGATATGCATATGGAAATAGATTCTAGAGATAGATTTGTAGGTAGAGGTAAAAGCTTAATTCCAACATCATCACTCACCCCACCACGACCTCATAGTGCCACATGACCCACCCAAACTCATATTCCATCATTTGCAGGCAAACATAAACTTTTGTTAGGATATTCCGACACATATGAAATAGTTAAGTATAACTTGGTCTAGTATAGAGTTAGGTAAAGTGTGTTTATTTACTATGTACTTTTGTAACTTACAATTCGATGGTCATGATTTGTTCTAGACATGAAGTGATCTGACAGTTCATTCTCTCCTCAGTATTACTGATACTTTATTCATGGATTAACACACGATTGGTCCATGATCTCTACTTAAAGAGCATGGAGGGTCAATTGTAAGGTGACCGTTCATTAGAGAAGCTTATGTAAATTTTCATTCTTTTATTAATAAATTGCTTGAAGTGGCCGTGTTAGCTCAGGTCGTGGATTGTTTCCCTCTTTTATGGTTTTAGCCACATCAAGAATACTGGTGTATTGATCTATGATCTGTTTGTGAGCGGTGTCCTTTGATGTTCTATCTGAGGAACTTACCCTGTAAATTCCTACATGGTATCAGAGCTATTTGAGGGTTGCATCCGTTGGTGATCCAAATCCGAAGCCGGTACAACTGCATCCGACTGTCGTGTCCTAAATCTACTGTTTTTGACTGCTTTCGGGCCGAGAGGACTGCTCTATTGTGTTAGGAGCATCTGTTATAGTGAAGAACCCCTTTCGTTTCATGCGAAAAGGTTTCCGATAGCCCTAGCTACGTCATTTCTAAGATCTGAAGGTATACAATATTTATTTGTAGTTTTAATTATGCATTTCTTTGTTTATTTCAGTTTATTTATCTCTCTATTTTTTATTACCAAATCTATACATTTCATTTTTGTGTATGCTCTTTGCCCCATGACTCTGTGCGATTTTGTGCAAATCAGAAATAGAAAGAAAGGATTTTCCTCATGCATATGCTCTTTTCCATCGTGCCTTAGTGTGATCTTGGAAAATCAGAAACATTGAGGAAAATATTTAGTTTCTAGTGAAAGCTAACTTCAAGTGATAAGGTTTGTTTTTTTTTTCATGTCTGTGTTGGGTTGTGTGGTTTTTTGTTTTGTAGGCAAAAAGGGTTTTTGCAAGTAAGCACGCACCCCAAAACTTCAATGACTAAAAAAAAAAATCCTTCATCTTTTCCAAAAATTACTAACCTTTTAAACTAGCTCACTTGGTCCAAAGAAAGTCTTGGGTTCAAGTCTTTCTTTTTGTTGAGTTATTTTTTCAAAAAGCACATGTATCTTATGTTTTAAAGTTACTTTATGTAAAAATATTCTCACCCATTATAAAAAGTGAGTCACTTATAATTCTAAAGTATCTTTATCTTATATTTGAGTTACAATTTAGTCAGTAGCTCATAAAGTACCATTGTTAAAGTGACTTTCACTTATTTATAAAAGTGGGTCACATAGTTTTTTTTTCATTTTTTTATTTTTATTTTTATTTTTTATTTTATTATTATTATTATTATTATTTTAAGTGAGCTAATTAGATTAAGTTTGGCGGGGGAAGAGGACGAGGGGATATTTTTAAAATATAACATTATCATTCATTTCTACACATTCACGCACTTTGTCGGCATATTCAACAACTCTTCTTCAAAAAGCCATAACTTCTTCATTCAGAAGCTGTTTTCAGAGCTTTTTTTTAATCGACCTAATTTTTCGAGATCTTTCCATTGGAACACTTAGTTTCAGCATATACAACTTCAATTTCTGTTAAAATGGAAAGCACATGCCAAGTTATTTTTTACAACACTAACTACTTCCAATGGTGGTCCTACATTGTGGACTTACTTAGAAGTAAAGGTCTTTACAGAATAGCCTCAGGCCAAGAAACTAAACCTAAAGATGAAGATAAGGCAGCCAAATGGGAAAATAGGCAAGATCAAACACGTGGATTGATAGGCATGTCTATTTATCTAGACCTTAGATTCCATATCGCAGAACTTGATACCCCTAATGAAGCAATGAAACAACTCACTAAAGTTTTTGGAGTTAAAAATGAAATTAGAGCCCATCAACTCGAAAATGAGTTGCTTATATTGGACCCCAATAATTTTTCTTCCATTGAAGATTTTTTGTCCAAGTTCAAGATCCTTAGACTTCTCTTGGAAGGTGTTAAGGTTAAGAAAGAAGATGATAACCTTATCTATTCCATTCTTATGAAGTTGGGACCAGCCTACTCTGTATTTGTTTCCACCTTCCATTCTACCAGAGAAGCCTTTATTTCTCAAGGACAAGATTACAAGTCCCCCTCTTTTGATGCTTTTTGTGATTCTTTGATAAGATAACAAGAAAAACTCTTACATCTTGGTCTTCTTAATCTTAGAAACTCTTCTAAGAAAGCCTTATCCGCCCAACAACAACCAAATTCAAAGAATCCTAAGAAGAAGTATCCTAAAAAGAATGGTCATAAACCAAACAAGGGTCCTAAGCAATTTCAGTCTCAAAATAAAAAATTAATTCAACAAAATGATAAGGCAAATAAAAATAAAGGGAAGAAAACCGATAGACATTTCCACTTTTGTAATCGAGATGGCCACTTAGAATCCAAATGCTTTAAGAAGATGAAAGTCTTGGAAGCAACAATGAAGAAGCATAACATCCTTTTGGAGCACTCTTCAACTTCAACTCTATCTTCAGGAATAACACTTTCTGCATGTGGTTGTCAAGCATCTTGGTCTGGTTATGCACTAAATGTATCTTGTTCTTCTCAATCTCATGATTGGCTCATTGATTCTGGATTTTCTTATCACATGGCAAAAAACAAAGCCATGTTTTCTTCTTTAAATGATTATAACACCAAAAAAATATATGTTGGTGATGATAGATCTCTTAGTGTTGTAGGGACTGGAACTGTTCATCTAGACAATGGTCATTTTAATGATGTATTATGTGTTCCAACATTTTCCTGCAACCTTCTATTTGTATATCAGATAACTCATTCAGGTGAAGGTAAAACAGTTGAATTTTCACCTCACGATGCTGTAATTAAGGACCTAATGGATCCTAAACAGATTTTAGCTACTGGCATTGTTTATGATTCTACAAGGTTGTATAAGTTTAACAACTTTGGGTCATCAACTCTTCCCTCAGTATTTGTTTTTCATAATGATGAAGTGAGCAAACTTTGGCATGAGCGATTTGGTCACGTAAACTATCACTCCCTTCAAAATCTATGTAAAGAAAATATGGTGACAGGTCTTCTTGTGGTATCTTGTAGAGATGGTGTTTTTTTTCGGATGTGTACTTAGAAAAATCGTCGAGATAGTTTTGAAAAACATGCCTCTTGGCATGCCTCAACCCCTTTACAGCTTGTGCATAGTGATTTATGTGGTCCACTTCCAGTTGTTTCATTCTCTGGCTATAAGTATTTCTTAACCTTCATTGATGATTTCTCCTGACGCACTTGGGTATACCTTTTAAAACTCAAGAGTGAAGTATTTAACATGTTCTTGGCCTTTAAGGCCTTTGTTGAAAAACAATTTGGACATCAAATTCTTAAGCTAAGATTTGATAATGGTGGAGAATATTTTAACAACAAATTCATCAAATTTTGCACTGAGCATGGAATTCAAATGCAACATACTGTTCCATATACTCCACAACAAAATGGTGTAGCTGAAAGGAGGAATCTCACCTTAAAGAAAATGGCTATTGTATGCTTCAATCTAAAGGACTTAGTCTTAATTTTTGGGCAGAAGCAATTAACTGTGTAAATTACATAGTAAATCGCACTCCTACTAAGGTTTTAAAGAATATCACTCCAGAAGAAGCATGGAGCTCAATTAAACCAGATGTAAGTCACTTTTGTGTTTTTGGAAGTGAAGCATGGGCCCATATTCCTGATGAGAAACACAGAGCCTTAGAACCTAAGAGTGAAAAATGTATTTTTGTTGGATATTCTGAAGATGTCAAAGGATATATACTTTTTTCACCTAAGTCCAAAAATGTTATCATTAGAAGAGATGTAAAGTTTGCTGAAAATATATTGGCCTACGAGCCTAGTTTGGCAGATGTGCCAGCTGTCTCTATCCCTTATACTTCTAAAAATATTTCTTCTTCAGATGATGACAATCCTCCCCCACCTTCTTAGGATCCTCCTTCAGCTCCTCAGCTTCCAAAACGGGTTTGTGCTACTTGGGATGCAACAAGTGCTCTTGCAGGTGATCCTACAGATCAACGACGTACATGTTCTCAGTTCGATTGAGCCTCTTCTTTACTGGCTCAAGCTTCAGTGAATTGTGATCCTAACACCTTTGCAGAAGCTTTAGGCCATCCAGATTGGGACGCAGCTATGAATGAAGAATATCGTTCATTATTGGCAAATGATACATGGGATCTTGTTCCTCTTCCAAAGGGACGAAGACTTGTTAGATGCAAATGGGTTTACAGAACCAAGTTTGGACCAGATGGAAAAGTTGATAAACATAAATTTCGTCTTGTTGTTAAGGGTTTTTCACAAGTTGAAGACATTGACTATACTGAAACCTTCGCCCCTGTTATCAAAATGAACTCTATCCACTTTGTTCTTTCCCTTGCTGCCTCTTTCAAATGGGAAGTCCATCAGATGGATGTTAAATCTACCTTCTTGCATGGGGCCTTGCATGAAGAAATCTATATGGAACAACCTCCTGGGTTTATACAAACAGACTCCGTCCTTATATGTGGGCTTAAGAAATCCCTTTATGGTCTCAAGCAAGCCCCTCGGGCTTGGTATGCCAAAATGGATAGCTTTCTTTTAGATATTGGCTTTTCTAGGTGTCATTTTGATAATACTGTCTACACCAAGAAAGTGGGTAAGTATCTTATCATTCTTGTTCTTTATGTTGATGATCTTATCCTCACTACTAGTGATCCCAACCTTATAAACCATGTGAAGTCCAACCTTAAAAATAAGTTTGAAATGACAGACTTAGGACACTTGCATTATTTTCTTGGTCTTCAAGTCTTGCAAACCAAGGAAGGTATTTCCCTTTCCCAGTCCAAGTATGCATGTGATATTCTACGCCATTTCACATGGAAGACTGTAAGCCAGCCCCTTCTCCCTTTTAGTCTGGAGCCAAACTTTTAGTCACTTGTACTTCCCTTGGAGTTGATGCTACCTTATACGTCATCTTGTAGGAAAACTTTTGTATCTGACCCATACTCATCTTGACCTTTCCTTTGTTGTTGGCCTTATTGTTTGGTTTATGCAAAACCCACATGAAAGTCATTGGAAAGTATCTAAAAGAATACTTCGTTATGTTTGAGGTACAGTTCAGTTTGGGATTCATTACAATGCAGAAGAATATCCTCTATTGGTTGGTTTCACTGATTCCGATTGGGCTAGTGACCCTGATGATCTGAAGTCTATTGCAAGTTATGTCTTCACTCTTAGTTTTGGACCTATTACATGGGCTTGCAAGAAACAAAGTGCCATTTATCTTTCCTCAGTAGAAGTAGAGTATCGTGGCACCGTAGAAGCTAGTAAGGAAGCCCTGTGGCTTTGTCAGATCCTGTCAGAGTTTGGTTTTCAGCAACAACATCCGACTACACCTTGGTGTGATAATAAAAGTGAGATTCAACTATGCAAAGATCTAGTCCAACGTCAGCATAGAAAACACATTGAACTACACATGCGCTTCCTCAGAAAGCTCATTCATGACCATGTTCTTGAAGTGCAATATTGTTCAACCGATGATCAAGTTGCAGACATCTTTACAAAGGCTCTCACAAAGGTGAAGTTTACTAAACTTCAATTTATGGTTGGAGTTCAGGAAGTTGTCACTAAGGGGGGATAGGCTCTAATGCCTCCTTCCTTCTCCTATTGTGTCATATTTGTACATCCTTCAATCCTATCCCAAGTTGCTCTTAAGGGGGGATGTTAGGATATTCTGACACATAAGAAATAGTTAAGTATAACTTGGTCTAATATAGAGTTAGGTAAAGTGTGTTTCTTTACTATGTACTTTTGTAACTTATAATCTGACAATCATGATATGTTCTAGACATGAAGTGATCCGACGTTTCATTCTCTCCTCATTATTACCAACACTTGATCCATGGCTTAACATCGAATTGGTCCATAATCTCTATTTAAAGAGCATGGAGGGTCATTTGTAAGGTGATCGTTCATGAGAGAAGCTTATGTAAATTTTCATTCTCTTACTAATAAATTGCCCGAAGTGACTGCGTTGGCTCAGGACGTGGACTATTTCCCTCTTTGAGGGTTTTAACCACGTCAAGGATACTAGTGTATTGATCTGTGATCTATTTGTGAGCGGTGTCCTTTGGTGTTCTATATGAGCAACTTACCCTGTAAATTCCTACAACATCCTGAGGTACTCAGATCTGCAAATCCTTCCTAGAGATTCACCAACCTCTTCAATCGAAGCAGTAATAGAAGAAGAAGATCCTACATCCCCAACAAAAGGAGTAGTTTTCCTATCTTCAACTAGAGAAAGACTTCTAGTACAAGAACTAGAGATCCTTAGTGAAGAAGAAGAGGAAGAAACTTATTGTAATGTACCATTGATAGAAGAACCAAAACCAGAAGAGCTAGAAGAGGAATTAGAAAACCCAATTTTGGAACCCTATATTAGTTATGAAGAATCTACAATGGCTGGAGAAGGGGAAGGAGAGGTACATAACATCAATGGTGAACAACCTAGGATTGGAGGAGGAAGAGGAGGAAGAGGTGGAAGAGGTGAAGGAAGAGGGAGAGGAGGAGGTAGAGGAGATCCATAACCCTTTGGATTTCCTATCCTCGATGAATATACAACAACTACAATGAAAAACATCTCACTCTCCATCCTTCCAAATTTTCATGGATTAAGAAGTGAGGATCCTGAAACATTTCTCGTTGAGAATGAAGTTTTGTGTAGATCTTATGATTACTTTCTTGACACTCAAAAGTTGAAATTGTTTCCAACAACTCTTAAGGATGCAACATTAAAATGGTTCATGGGCTTCGGAGTACATTCTATAAGAACACAGGAAGATATGAAAAATACATTCTTAGATAAATATAAGGACTAATTTATGCCCCATAATCTTAAGGATGAAGTCTTTAAAATGATGCAAAAAGAAGATGAAAATCTTGAAGATTTCATTGAGATATTTGCCTATAATGTTAAAAGGGCTAAAATGCATGAACTAGATGAAGAAACTTTGAAAGATCCCTTATTAAAATCCATCATAGATGAGTGGATTGATATTCTCAATTTGATGGGTAAGGGAGATATTTCTTAGATATCATTTGGAGAAATTTTTGAGTTATGCATACACATTTCAAGAGGCGAGGCAAGAACTGGGAAAAATCCAAGATATCCTCTCATGTCTAGGATTAATAAATCTGTAGTTGGGACAATAAGTAGGGTTGAATTAGGCAATTTGTTTGACAACTTTAAAACATACATTTTTGGAAGTCTTAGTGAACAAATAGATACCCTTAAAGTACAAAACAAGCAAAATGTTGAAAATGCTACATTATCAATCCTTTGACCTAAATGTAGAAAAAAAAACATGCTCTGAGAGAATGCCCTCTTGGGTTAAAAAGTGTAGAAACCTATGTTATATGTGTAGAAAATCATGATACAAAAGAATGTCCTTTAATACCAGGTCTTAAAGTTGCTTATCAGGAGGAAATAATACCAAATCAAGTAGATCCCCTTTTTTATTGCTAAGAGACCATGGCGAAATTCGCAACCAAATATGACTCAATTTTTTAACACTCAAGCATTTGCACAACCACATAAAACAATTGGACTGCACCCATGCCTTAGAAATCTTGGCCTCAAACTTGGGTACAAGGATGGCAAAATCCTTATGGAAAATATCCTCAATATCAACAACCTTACCCTGCTTTTCCACCACAATATTTTCCTCAACATGTTCAATCAACTCAATCTCAAAATCCATATCCACAACTTTCATTACCATTCCCTCAAAGACCAAATCAATTGCTTGCTTAACCACTTCCAAATCCAAATAATAATAAAAATTCACAACCTGTTTACAATATAGAAGGACAAAATTTCCAAACCTACATGATAACTCCATTAGATCTAAACAATGTCCAACTTAGATCTGGTAGAATATTGGAAAAGAAGTCTCCATTAGTCATTATTCAAGAATCTGAAAAAGAGAAGTATCTTAATCAAGAAGAAAAATCTCAAAAAAAGCCACCCCTGTACATTCCGATGATATTCCAATAAGCTCAACTCCCATCATAGAACAACCTTCAATATCTATCCAAACACCACCTTTTCTTGAGAGATTAAAAATTGTTAAAGGGGTAGAAAAACATATTTTATTGCTTGATTATGATATGATAGATGAACTGAAGAATATTTGTATAAAAATTCCTTTGTTACAAGATATCAAAGAAATACCAGTATTTGCAAAGACAATCAGGGAGTTGAGTATTAAAAGGTCAGGAAGAAAGAGAAAAGAAATCAAGAGAATTCAATTAGTTGGAAAAATTGCAGATATCATGATGGGAAAAACAACAATTAAGAAATATCTTGATCCAAGAATTCCCATTGTGAAAACATATATCAATGGTATTGAAATTCCAAAGAAATTGATTGATTTAGGAGTAGCTATAAACATCATGAGTAAACAAACTATGAATCAATTGAAACTTCCTAATATTCATATACACCTACAATTTTGTATTTAGCAGACATATATGTTATTAAACCTGATGGTGTATTAGAAGACATATTTGTATCCTTAGATTCTTGGGAGTATCGTGTTGATTTTATGATTCTAAGACCCAAAAGTAATTTAGGAGGACATCCATTGATTCTAGGAAGACCATGGTTAGCTACAACTGATGCTTTCACAAGTTGTAGATATGGTGATATGTTTATTTATGATGGAAGTTAAACAAATAAATTCACATTACATCCTCCTGCAAAAACAACAATAGAAGTAGAAAGTGAAGAATGGATAGATGATGATATTTATATACGATTAATCTTTGTTACTTCAAAAATAGATGAAGATCAGATTTTGAATTTAATGGAAAATAATGAGTCCTCCTCATATTGTGAATCTAATCAAAGTTTTCAAGAACAATGTAATATTGAATATTTATCATCTCGCCAATTATCTTGACATTCTATGGAAAATTTTGGTAATTCTCCAATAGAAATCTTCCCAAAAAAAACCTTGAATATCAATAATAATCTGGAAGAATTTCAAAAGAAAGACTTAATAAAGATGTTACAAGAACATTCCTCTGCTTATGCATGGGAATACACTGACATGAAACGAATTGATCCTAATACTTGTATACATCATATTTACATTGAAGAAAATGCTTAACCAATCTGATAGCCTCAAAGAAGAATGAATCCAAATTTGAGAGAAATTGTTAAAGAGGAATTACAAAAATTGTTAAATGTGAATTTCATTTATCCAATATCAGATAGCCAATGGGTTTCACCATTGGTAATTTTTCCTAAAAAGACTGGAAAATAGAGAGTATGCATTGAATATAGGTAATTGAATAAAGCTACCTTAAAAGATCATTTTCCACTTCTTTCCATAGATCAAGTTTTAAACACATTGCCAGGAAAGAAGTATTTCTCATTTCTAGATGGTTTTAGTGGATATAACCAGATCTAAGTAGCTCTAGAAGATCAAGATAAAACCACTATTACCTTTCCATGGGGAACCTATGCTATTGAGTACTTCTTTTTGGGTTGTGTAATGCACCTGCAACATTCCAAAGGGCAGTTTTAGGAATTTTCTCTGATCTAATTCATGATTGTGTGGAAGTTTAAATGGATGATTTTACTGTCTATGGAAATTCTTTTGAAGAAGCTCTTAAAATTTTGAAAAAAATTCTCAGTAGATGTAAGGAAGCAAATATCTCATTAAGCCATGAAAAATGTTTTATGATGTTTACTGAGGAGATTGTTTTAGGAGATCATATTTCAGGGAATGGAATTAGAGTGTATACATCTAAAGTAGAAGTTATTTCTAAATTATCAATTCCAACTTGTCAAAGAGATGTCTAAATTTTTCTTGGTTTTACTAGTTACTAAAGAATATTCATAGAAAACTTACAAAAATTGCTTCTCCACTTTTCAAATTGCTCACAAAAGATTGTGAATTCATTTGGAATTCTGGTTGCCAAAAAGCTTTTGAAACATTGAAAGAAAAGATTTTTGAAGCACCCATTCTAAGAGGACCAAACTGGAAGTTACATTTTCACATTTCAACTAGTGCTTCAGATACAACATTAGGAGTTGTATTATGACAAAAGGATTTAACTCCTTATGCCATTTACTATACCAGTAAAAATTTGAATCCTATAGAGTTAAATTATACTGTAACAGAAGTGAATTTTTAGTTGTTGTCCATGCCATTGATAAATTCAAACATTACATCACTAGTTACGAAACCTTTGTACATATAGATCATTATGCAATTAGGTATTTAATGAATAAACCCATCACTAATGGCATAATTACAATATGATTATTGTTGTTACAAGAATTCAATATTACTATTTTGGATCGACTTGGAAAACAAAATATAGTTACTGACTTTCTATCTGGGATTCAAAATGATAATAATGATGTACATGTAGAAGATAATTTTCTTGATGAATATCTTTTTGTAGTATCTATTAAATCTCCTTGGTTTGCAGATATTGCTAATTATTTGGCTACATGGAAGTTACCATTATATTTGTCTCCTCGAGAGAAAAGAAAGGTAATTCAAATTAGTGCATCTTACTCATGGATAAATGGAGAATTGTACAAAATAGGGCCAGATCTGATCATTTGAAGATGTGTCAGAGAAGATGAAGTACCAGAGATATTAAAGGCTTGTGATGATGAACCATGTGGAGGACATTTCGCTGATAAAATAACTGCTTACAAAATCCTTTTAGGATATTATTAGCCTTCCCTTTTTAAGGATGCCAAAGAATATGTAAAGAGATGTGATAGTTATCAAAGAATGGGGAAACATGTTCCTTCAGATGAAATGCCTCTGCAACCTCAAGTACTCATTGAACCTTTTGAGAAATGGGCTTTGGATTTTGTTGGTCCAATTAATCCATCATCAAGACAAAAAAGGTACATTCTTGTTTGCACTGTTTATGTTAAAAAATGGGTAGAAGCTAAAGCACTTTATTTTGCTACTAAAAATGACGTAGTTTTGTTTATTTTTTAGGATATTTTTACTGATTTTGATGTCCCAAGGGAAATTGTGATAGATCAAGGTACTTAATTTACATCCAAGTTGGTACAGAAGATAATGGAGGAATACAAAATCAAACATCAAAAGTCCACTCCATATCATCCACAGGTAAATGGACAGGTGGAATCCACCAATAAAGTAATTGAAGCAATTCTTACTAAAGTTGTGCATCTGCATAGAAGAGACTGGGTAGAAAAGCTTCCAGAAGCTTTATGGGCATACCGTACCACATGGAGAAACAATACAGGACATACTCCCTACGAACTTGTTTATGGGAAGCAAGTCTTATTTCCTATTGAGCTCTAGGTAAAGACCTTCAAGACAACAGTTAAATTAGGTCTTGATATATCTGAAGCACATAAACAAAGAATAGGGTAGCTGAATGAGCTATATGAGATAAGACAAGGTGTTATTCAAAGAACCAACATAGTTCAATAACAAAGATCCAGGTGGCATGACAAGTACATAAAAGAAAGGAAATTTCAGCCAAGGGATTGGGCATTACTTTTTGATTCAAAGGTTAAAGATTTTCAAGGAAAATTTCAAACTCATTGGCTTGGGCCCTATGAGATTGAAACCATCTCTGATAATGGTGCAGTCAGGATTAGAACCATTGATGAAGAAAGAGTGACCTTCCTTGTAAATGGTCATCGATTGAGAATTTATCACAATCCATTGACGAAGGAGGAATCTGTTAAAAATATGCAAGACAATATTGATTTGAAGATGGTTAGAAAGGATTTCCCTTCCTCTCCAACTTGATTTGCAAATATTTTTGTTTTCTAAAATAAAAATAAATAAATAAAAAATAAAATAAAATTGTATAAACATAAAAACCAACACTGTTGGCATGTTTATACAAAAAATTTAGGATGAAAACCAAGAATTATTAGCACCCTAGATTTTATTTTTAAAACCTGTTCTAATCCCATTTTCTTTAAAACCCTCTTTTTCTTTTTCAAAATATGCAGCTATAGAATTGTTGAGAATCTGCAGCTTTAACAAAATTCTGTAGTTGATATTGACAGGGATCATCAACTGGGATAATTTAAAATTTTGGCATAAAAGAATGATCAAGCTTGTAATTGAAGGCATCCAAGGACAATCTACAAAGGTCAATCAAAGCATTACAATTATAAGTCCAAAGGTATGTAAATATTAGATTAAATAATAAAGGTAAAAAACATTAGATTATGAAATAAGATAGACATTTCTACCACCATTCAAAATAATCATTACTATTCCAACTTTGAATTGAGTTATAAATACTATGTCTTATCAATGAAGTTGGTCGTAAGCCCATTCATCATTCATCATTACGCAGACACTTCGCTCCATAAACCCTGTTTCACTGCTAATTTCGCTCACATTCATATTCCATTTTCCCGCAGGCCTTTTCACCCATTTCCATTAAACGATCTCACGCTCATCCATTCTCAGACCACCGAAACCACTTGCACTCCATAACCCTGTCAAAGGAAGCAATTGTGGGTTAAAAGTTCGCCAACATGGGGGTTATTGTGAGGACAGAGCCGAATGGGAAGAAATTCATGGAAGGATATCCACAAGTCAAACAGATGCTACAATAGGCACAATGGTTGGAATTTGTAGAAAAATTGACGGCTATGACACAAAGGTGACCAAGTATTTTACCCAAGCGTTTGATGGAGTGGAAGCAAAAATTGGGGATATTAAAATAGTGGTGACAAAATCTTTCATGGCAGAAGTAATTGAATTACCTAGGGTTGGTGAGAGATGGTTCAAAAATAGAGGAATTGAAGGAAATGAATGGAAAAGATTTCTTAAAAACCCATGTATGGATACTTCAATTTTTAAGAAAGGCATCCCAAGTACAACTCTTAAATAAAAAGGAGAAATTTGCTATTGGTTATCCAAAAATTCATTACCTGTGAAGGAAGGTTCTGTTGTATGTTTTTCGATCATATGCGTTTGATGATGCATTTTCTTGAGGGTAATGAAGTTAATCTGCCTTATTTCTTACTCAATAGTGTAAAGAAAATGACTGGTAATAATCAAAGGAAAATACAATCTATTGAGAATACTCTGTATCATCATGGTCTAATAAAAATGTTAATTGAAGCCCACCTTAAGAGCATGGGAGATGATTGGGAAAATTTTCTAGTCAGGAGTCATTTTAAAGAGATAGAACAGGAAGAACCTAGCAACAAAATAAAAAGAAGTAAAAGAAAGCTATCTCTAAACCCTAAATATGACCTACCTCTACAACCAGAGCAACCCTCAGAAGATGAAACTCGTCTTGTTGATGTATTAGAAAATCTTAAGAAGAAGAATATTAGAAGAAGACAAACCAGTGATAAAGAAGAAAGTATGTCTAGAAAGAAATTAGAGGAACTAGAAGAGGCAAAGGCTGAAAAAACAAAGGTTCAAAAGCAAATTCCTCTTACTAAAGCCTCATCTACTATTAGGAGAAGTGAAAGACTCAACAAATCAACAAAAGAATCATCTCAACAATATGTGGAGTTTTGTCAATATGGAGGAAGATGAAGAATTGAAGGTTCCATACCCTATAGCTCCATCACCAATTGTTAATATAGTAAGAAGAACACCTAAAATTGACCCAGTTCAACAAGATGTATATGATTATATAGAGTCTTTGGAGAAGAAAGATACAGAAAAGGCCACTGCATTCTCAAATCAAGAAAAATGAATTTAGTCTGATAGTCCACAAGAACCTCCAATTGTGAATACTCTCAAACAAGAAATTTTTGAATCGGAGACACTAGATAGACACTTAAAACATGAACATGAAACATTGAAAGTGTAGAATGAAATAGATAGGACTCAAAAATACAACATTCCCTTACATCTTGCTATGTGGTCTGATAAGAATAAAAAGCTAAAGGAAAAGAACAAATTCCTTAAGAGAAAAGTCATAAGTATGAAGTATAAGATTCTAATGAAGAAACCAAGGATGGCAGTCACTAAGAAAAAGGCAAAGAAGACAAATCTTGATGTTTTAGCTTAAGTTTCTGAAGGGGTTTAGTAACAGGCAAGGTTCATCAGTTTTGAAATTTTTTCATGAGGACATGCAATGACTTCTGTGTGGGGGAATGCTGAGCCTCATATTTACTTCTTTTTGACACCCTTTTTCACTCTCTTTATTTCTTTTTTACCTCCATATTCATACAGTGGGCATCAAAATGCAAGATTATGACACGACAGGTACATAATTGTCTTCTATTTCATAAATTGATAATGTTCTTTATTATTTAGTGTAATGTTTGCTTCAGCTACTGAATTGCAATGATACTGTAGCTAACACATGATTACGCAACGAAGTCTATGGTTTGACAGGTTCCAAGGTGCCAACTGGGGAGCAAAATATATGGATAGGTGGCAATTGATGCACTCACAGTTTCCTCCTATTCTTATGAACCAATTTGATGGAAGAAGGTCACGATGATGCAATCAATGATAAAGTCAACCCTTGTAAATCGACAACAGTCAAGGGAGAATGAGATATGAACCTCATGATTTGCTTTGATAATAGTAAATCATGAGCAAATTATGCTATATTATCTTTTCTAGTTAAAATTAGTATTCTGTTGACAAGGATTAGCCATAGAGATCTGAACAATTAATGCTATGAGATTTATAAATAAACCTCTCCGCAAGAATGAAATGTTGTTAAGAAGTACGCAACAGTGAAGACTTAAACTCTGTTTTTAATATCTAGTTTATGAAAGAACCTTTTCGTTTCCATGCATGGTCGATTGTTTGATTGATAACGTGATTACCTGCTTCTTGTGGAGGGCCCCCTCGAGCAGTAGGGATTCTTGTTCGTTTCCATTAGATAGAATTTTTGTATAATTTCATAAGCTTTCTATTATGTTCAATTAAGTAGATGCATTTTTAATCTCTTTCAGATTCAAACTATGATTGTTTTACTAATATTTTCTTTTGTTTATAGATTCTGGATGCACATGAATTAAGTTTAGCAGCAGTGATAACAATGATATGATTTTATACTTAGACATAACTTTATTTTCCTTATATAACAAAGGATTTGTTTGCATAATTAGATGTTTCATTTCAAGCATGTGTGATTTATAATTCAAGCAAGTGTGGATGTATTTAAGCAGATATTTATTTCAGTTTGGTTTCAAATAATTATGAATGCTATTTTACAAATGTATGATGAGATTAATAGTAGCCTTTCCCTTTGAAATCAAGTGTGTATATAATTGGTTTGAAGAGTGTAATTAATTTTCATTTACAATAATTGTGGGATTTATTTACTTATACGCAGATTTGTGATATTTTCTTTTAAAGCAGAGTGTGAGATTTTCCATAAGTAGTTGTCAGTAAAAGAGTGTGATCATTTCATTTTTCTAGGAATAATTACTTTTCTCATGTGCATTTCAATACCTTAATTTAGAATTTATATTTTGATAACTCAATTTAATTTAGAATTTGTGCGAATAACCAAACACTTCTAGTACATATAGTACACTTACACTTCATCAGCGTACTAGCCCTGACCGATAATTTATGCAAGTAATTTAAGATCAATTAAATTACCAAACAAATGGCATGAACTTATTTAAATTCTTTTGCAATCCTATTACTCACTCATTTTTTTGTCCAATTAGGAGCTTTAAAGAGTTCACTTTGTTTGGATTGAATTGTGTTATTTTTTGTTAATTACAATAAACTATGTTAAAAGTTATGTTAGCACTTGGTCATCCCACTTCTACATCTCTTATGGTGATCATGTTGAGACCATTTTGAATTTCTTCATTTTTTATGGGTTCCAAAACTTGTTTTCATCCCAAGGGGTTTTCTGTTCTTTATTACTTTCTTTGTCCAAATCTTGTTTCATTTTCCTTTATGGTGTTCATAATTGTCTTAGGATCCCCTGAAGGCTTAGGTTATCCACTTACTCATTTGGTCCAAGTAACTCTACCCTTTGCTAAACATTTTCTACCATATGTTAACCAAGTTCAATTTTCCTATTTTATGTAAGCTCATAGTAAAGACGGAGATTCAAATGAGTTGAAATATGCACATCCTCCAACAACTTAAGTGGGTTTTCAATGCTATCTTTGGTTATGATCTTTATTCATGTCCATCATCACCTCCTACCCTTTAGTTCTTTATATTTGGATTTAAGGTTTAGAGTTCTACTATTACTTATTGTATATTTAGTATTGCTTCATTGATGTGTCCCTTACACCTATTAGGATCAATTTACCAACTAATTATTTTAGTGCTACATGTACTTCCCCCCAATATATTATTCATATAACCATGAGCTTATACATGTAGCCTACAGTCAATGAGACTTAACCTTGTGTACCACTCAAATGTGTTTTATAGAGTCACAACTGCATATTTATTCCCTTCTTTAGCAACCACCATATAAGGTGACTCAAACCACTGCACTCTCTATCAATATAAGGGTCATGCATGTCACATGCTTTCCCGCATCATTACCTCCATCAAAACAACATGCCATAAACTAAACAAAAACAAACAACACAACTAATATCTTCTACCACCTTCCTACTTTCATCTTAAAACTATAACATTCATAACCAATTGAGCTAGAGCATGTGTATCCCACTTCCTCATTGGGAATACAATACACTCATATGCTCGTATACTCAATGGTTACAACTAAGAAGGAATTTCTAAATGTGAATTCACTTAGAATTTATAGGTCCTTTACTAAAATAGTATAAGTAAAGGCAAAACTCATAATTAAGCTTGAATGTACAAGATATTTCAAATAGAAAAATGGATGCACTCTTAAACAACATTTAACACCACATCGAAAGTCCAACATGCAAATAATACTGATCTACAATTAAATATATTGTAATCACGTGCAATGGCCAAGGAGAATTTTCCCACCCAATCATAGGCAATCCTTAAAAGATTGTCACCCTTGAGCCAAGGTTAAATTAATAAGGGTAATGGGTACTTCAATAGACATAGTCACATGACTCAAATACACAAGAGGACACCTACTAACTTACATATTTTATGCGAGATAACAAAAAACCTAAGCATACTAAAAAGATGATGTTGAAATTATCAATTGGGAACTCACTAACCTACACATTAGGCAAACCAATCCAAGATTCTTGTCAGGTAAGAACCTCTATATGCCCTCTATGATGGAATATAATGCCCAAAATGTTGAACAAGTAAATTTGATTCCTTCATTATCATCTATTTTTGGATGCATGAAAGGCAATTTAATACAAAAGAGGTCTTAGCATATCTTAAGCCCACGTTACAATTACACCAATATTCATTAGGTTTCTCTCAAATTCACATCCTTTCATGCTTTTCCAACTCACTCTCTAATGCTCATACATAGTGACCGACAACAACAACAAATTTTACCCTCCATAACATCACTCAACCACTCTCACAAACAAAAGTGTATTAAACAATATCCAATAGCCAATGAAGGATGATGGATGACTAATAAATTCAAGAAGTTGCAAATGTTAAAATACTAGTATGCATTGGTTTTGCAACATATTCATATAGCAAGGGTGCAAAGAAAAAAAATAGGGAAAAGTATGGAGAATGAAAGGAACCTTGCAAAATGTTCCAATATAATATTTTAAATACAAATTGTAAAATTTGCATGCACATGGAGAGGTGTCAAATTCTCTCAATGTGTTTCATTCTTATCCACATTAAGTGGAAAAGTGTTAGATTAATGACACTTAACTCTACACTCACCCTCTTTCCCTAGTTTCCACTTATTAAGTTGCATCCTCTCCACGTGTCCTCTTAGCCACTTCACATGTTAATGCTTTATGTTGTTTTATTAGATTGCATCATGCTCATTAAACTCATGAGGTTGAATTTAAGAAAACACAATATTTACATATTTTATTTGGTTATTCACATTAATATTCACTATAGTGATCTTCACCTAAGGCCCTCGCAAAAAGTTTACATGACCATATTAGCTTGTCACATATTGAAACAACACTAATCTCAATGTGACTCCTTACAATTTGAGAAAAAATGGGCACCTTTCCCTTATGGAATACATCGTCTTCTAAGTGGATTTATCTAGTCCAAATATTTCCCATTGCACCCTAACGTATTTTCCTACTTGATTCTAAAGTAATGTCATCTTCTCAACGAGGATGTGTGAAGTTTAGTTTAGAACTCTAGATCCATATAGTTCAACCTAAATCATAGTCCAATAAATTGTATGATTATAATCATGTGCGGATTTATTAAGCAAAGAAACATGAAATACATGACATGCTCTAATATTAGAAAGCAACACTGAGCTATATGTTATTGTCCATATTCTCAAGAATTTCAAACGTTTTGCAACAAATGGGAGCAAGCTTAACACATCTTCACAATATGAACACAATTGATTAAGTTTCACCTTAAAAAAACATGGCCATCTACTTTGAATTGTTTATAATATTTTATTAAGTTAACAAAGTTTTTCTATCTATTTTGTGTTGCTTTCAAATTTTTTCTTAATGTTGGGAATCTATTCTTTCATTTGCTTAAGCAATTTTGGCACATGTGATCTGATCTACTAGATTATCCCACTACATTGGAGTATTCTGTCTCCTTTCATGCAAGGATTGAAATGAACTCATTCAATGATACTTTATGTAATTTGTTGTATGCAAGCTCCCTTAAGTGCAAGTAATCTTCTCACATTGATGGCTTGTTTGCCACATACATTTGCAACATGTTGTTAATGACTTGATTAGTCGTTAATGAATTGATTAACTTTCCTATATTGCCCATCTACATGTGAACACTAAAATGTAATAAAATTCAATTGTGTTTCTAGTGCTTGGAATTTACTATTCAATAAGTTTACTGCACACTTCACATCTCCATTAAACGTTTTGTTAGGCACACCATTTAGTCTCACAACTTCTCTCATAAATATTTTAACAACTTTCACTTATTTGTGAGTAACTTAGATTGGAATAAAGTGTGTTGCTTGTGTTAGTTATCCACCATTGTTGTGATGGAATCATGTTGCTTCATTGTTTTAGCTAGGTTGTCTTGTGATGAAATTCATCATCATGGCTTCTTATTTCCACTCTAGATTATTAGATATTACCACTCAATGTTGGTGTTTTTCCTTCACCTTTTGATATTTTAAACACTTAGACACAGTTTTCCGCACCATGTTTCATACATGGCTAAAAACATTACTTCTCATTATAGCAATGGTTCTTTGGTAACTTGGATGTCCTACATATGGAATGTCATGCATTTATGCCAATATAAGCTTCCTTAACTCTTCAAAATTAAGCACATAAATTCTATTCTTATAAATTACTCAATTAATTTTTGGTAACTATATATCATTGGTAATTAGCTTGTACTTTATCTTTTCCTTTCAAAAATCCATCTTCACTTGAATGGAGTACTCATATGATATCTGAGCTTCAAACACTTGTTTCTTAATACTAGTTTCAAAGGCATTTATGGTAGTTATATGCCTCCTTATGTTGAGTGACTCAATAGGCTTATTCTCTTCTACAGTGATTGGTTTCAAGCTCATTCTTACTAAGGAATGACAACTACCATATATATCTAGAAAAAAACATGGTTGAGTGAATAGTTGTATTAATTCTTATGAATTATTCTTAGTTCAAATTTCATATAAATGAATGGCTCAAAAATAGTAATCTTCCAATTTGTGTGTAGTTACTACTTGTCTCATCACATTTATCTCATCCTATTAGGACTCTTTGGCCATGACCATTAGTTATAAGTGCATGGTCTTATGGCCTTTACACCCCTCAATAATTTCATCATGGTATCTAAAGTGGCCAATCCTACGAGCTATAATGATGCCTATGAAACCCCTCACGAGTTCATGCCACAAGTGTGCTATGATAAAATATTATTAAGCCTAAACGAAATATCCCTAATATTGAAATGGATGATGTTGAATTTGGTGATCGTGGTAGGCAATTACAACAAGGTTCCTTGCTAGGGTATTTTATAGGGAGAATCTCCCTTGATCCCTGGATTTGAAAAAATGCCCTACTGGTTATAGAAGCACAGGCTCTAGACTTCTTAGCTGATAAGGAGGCTAAAATAGCTAACTTTTATTAGATTGAGTTCCTTCATTTCCCAACACATTCTAGTCAAAATATCGACATATTATTTCCCTAGAGCTTATCTACATGGAACAAGACAAGTTCTTTAACCCTATCCTACAACCTCATCTCTATGTTAAGTTTAACCTGAGAGTTTTCCTTGTTTAGGTTGGAGGTACAATGTTCCAATGACCTGACCATTATGTCAACTTACCAAACACTTTATTTCATTTTCAAAGCCTTAACCATTACACCAATGACCACTCACTTATGGCCCCAACCAACCCATTTTCTAATTCCATGGCCCCTAAGGCCCCCTAAGCTAAGAATGCCAATGAAGATTCATGGACATAAGAGTAGAGAAAATATAAGTTGATTAAAGATCCAACAAGTAAATCTATATTGGTAACCACCACCCCAATCCATTGGACCCTCACCCCTCCAACTCTAACCTCCATGATTTCAAACCCAAGTAGTTCTTTACAACCCATGGTGTCTAGTTTTTCATATCTTGTGGCACCTAGTAATCCCCTCCTTATTGTGTTGTGGGGTTAGGTAGTCTCACTCTCCTCCTTCCAAATATCTATCTTACTGAGATACATTGGCTAGTGTAGATGGCTTAAAGAGTCCAAAGGTCAATGTGTGTGACATTGCTTTAAAATCAAGATCTATATCCTTTGGTAGGAAAATGTTATTTCACACACATTGACCTTTCCCAAGGCCCACAATTATCAAATTGACAGAATTAAATGACAAAGATATCAAGGTCTTGTAGGAAGAACTAAAAGGGCTACAAAAGGAGCTATTTTGGTTCCCTTTGATGAGAATAACCAAATATGTGTTTGAAATTATGATATTTTCTTTGGGAGGATGATGTTTGTCGAGTGTTAGGTGCTTAAATCTATGCACATCTCCATTGGATTAGAATGGGTAATCGACTTACTAAATCTAGGTTCAAAGTGTTGACCTCCAAAGAAGTGAGTGAGAGCATATTGATGCTTAAAATGGCTTAGGGTTGTATCACAAATACTAAAGCCATTGGATTTGGGTTTGTTAAGAAGTAGATAATGGCATTTTAGGGCTAAGCACCTACTAAAGAAAGGTGAGTAATGATTTAAAAGTTCCTTGACCTTACACCTTGCAATTTTGCAATGGATCAACAACAAGATTGTAATGTGCCATTGTCACTTATTGAGATCAAAACCACCTTGCATGAGATGGAAGATGAAAATTACCATAGTGGTAGATGTCTTTCCATGTGAATTTCACAAAGCTACCTAAGAGTTTGTTGGGCCAAACTTGATCACTGTTTAGCATAAAGCCTTAATTTCTCAATCATTGAGGACCAATGTCTCATCAAATACATCCCAAGGCTAGTGACCCAAAGTTGATTACCAAGTTTAACCACCCGTCCCACATTTACCCACTTTCACCAGATTGTCAAGGTAAACATGAGCTGAGGGCTACTATGACATGACCTGACCTCCTAGGTCCCATTAAGGAAGAGGGGCTGACTACTGACAATAAACTGACATTTCACAACATCCATACAAGTTACTTAGAGGCCGAGAAAACATCCCATGTGGTCAAACCCTGAGTTGGACCCCTCCTTCTCTTCCCTAGGCCCTTAACCGCACCCACATCAAGGCCTCCATGCAGTTGGGATCCTCCAACCGCATGCACAAGCATACATCCATGTGGTTGTAACCTAATTTTTCCAGTTAGGAGCATGCAGTCCTAAGATATGAGCTTAGATTCCAGGTCATCCTCCATACCATTGCCCATAGCTTCTTGTAACTTCTCAAAATCAATGATGGCATGACAACAATGCTAGACATATAAATTTGAAGGCAGAACTTGACTTAGATTGATTAGAACACGACAAAAATTTCGTCAAACATATTGAGAACATGTAATTGACAAGTCATGAATGCATATCTGAACAAAGGGGTCTGATACTTATATGAGAATCATTAAGAAGGTATAATTCCCTCTCAAAATAGTTTCAATAACATTTGTTATCTCATGCATTCATTAACCATTAATCAACTATTCAAAACATGTCAAGATCCATAACTAGAACCTGTTTATGAAACCATGCTTATAACCACCGTATAATGAGAATAATGACCATGAGAGTACAACCATCAAAGCCACATAATAACAAGTACAAGTAATCATGAAATACAATAGGAAAAGAGATCTTATTAACATATGCAAAAGCCAACCAAGTCAGGGTCTCCTATTTCTGTAATTGCTTTTGCTGGAGGATACAGATTGAACTTCTTTGTCGAATTACCATTAGAAATATACATATCCCCAGACTTACAACTGATAAAAGCATCAGTTGTGGCTAGCCAAGGTCTTCCTAAGATGAGAGGGTGTCCTCCTAAATTACTCTTGGGAGTTAAA
>APFE030573101.1:175947-187184 GCA_000404065.3 Pinus taeda
ATGGTTTCTAAACTTGAAAGTGCTCAAAAGAAAGCTTTACAATAACTAAAATGAAATCAATTCTTAAGAGAAAACAAATGCATCAAATGGCGAACTAATGACAATGGCCCAGTATCCTTGTTGCTAAAATGAAAAGAAAGTAAAGACTAAAAACAACTCAAACTTAAAGCAAAGCAACTAATTCACACTACTTTAACTTTTCAGATCCTTTACTCTTCGGCTCAATCTACCTTGTGAGAAGTAATCATGAACAAGTTAAGCAATATGATATCTAAAAGGCAAGAAAGTAAATTGCATAAAAGAAACTAATCACACTACTTGAATTCTTCAAATCCTTTACCCTTTAGCTCAATCTACCTTGGGGAAGTAACCATGAACATGTCAAGCAATATGATATCTAAATGTAAATTGCATAAAAGAAACTAATCACACTACTTGAACTCTTCTAGTCCTTTACCGTTCAGCTCAATCTACCTTATGGAAAGCAACCATGAGTAACCAATATGACAAATAAATCACACTACAGTTAGTAATATTCTGATTTCTGACTGATATAGTCATTTGACCATAGAAAGAAACCATAAATTGATGAGCAGTATGATATCTAAATAGCAGAAAAAGAAAGAAGCAAATTACAACTTGAAAAGGACAATGCTGAATTTAAACTTTAGAAAATGAAAGTTAGCAGGAAGGACAAGATGATCTCATATGCCAAAAGTTATCAAAAAGATGAAAAATTGCCCGAGCTGCCTAAGAGAACCTGCAGAAAAGCACTGATCAGTTTATAGCTCTAAGAAAACAAAGGTGAAGATATGAACAACAAAAACATAAAACAACATATTATGTACAAGCTAATGATAAAAACAAAAACATAATGAAACTAAATGAACACTTTACAAGGCTTCAGCGTGCAGGGGCCCTCTGCCACTTCAGCCAATCAACAAATAATCACACAGCTGAACTCAGAAAAGTCTTCTCATGTATTAAACAACAACATATAAAACAGTGGGGTAAAATAACCAGCAGTGCGGAATCACATAAACAGTTTAGGATTCATACCTATCAAAAAAATCTTTTTCCTAGCATTCAATGACGCGTTATTTATAATGCCAAAAGACTAAATCTAACTAACAACTTCTACGCTATTAACTGCGTGACTAAAGACACGTAGATCCCTTCAGCCGAGATCTAGTGTAACTGTCATCATGTTCCTTAAATCTTCGGAGTGGTTGACTGTTAGATTCAGGTCTCAGGAACGATCTCCAGGTGTGCAGGTGCCTTCGTGAGCTGAGGACTATGCCGCGTATCATTCACGTGCCCAAAACAGTGACGTGCCACCGCTGAACTCTTTGGTTGGCCGTGTCTTTGACTTAGTTGACTGTGGCCTCCCATGGATGATTTGGCTAATTTGAAGGGACACGTTCCATGTACCCGCCACCTGGAGCTTGCTGATGTAGCTCGTTTCTTCAGAGGACACCTGGAGCACATCTTTTAACAAAATAGCTGCGGAATCCTGTGCTGACTGCGGAAACTTGTGCTGGTTGCGGAAATTGACAAGTTTCCGCAGCTGCATGAACAAAAAAACTAAACCAAACAACAGTCATAAGTATAGTCAGAAAACCATATAAACAGTCCTTTTTAAACTATAATGCAATGATTTAACAACTGGATGAATGGAGTGAGTGGAGAAAGAAGGCTAAGAGGGTGTATAGGAAGGTGCAGGTTTGAGGCTCAACAACTTCCACGTACCAACTGACCATAGATTGAGATGAACCAAATATTTCTTTCAACCAATCATCCTCGTGACATATTCAAAGCATGAATGTGGGACTGAAGACAAAAACAACAAGGGCTTCCCAGGGATTAAACAATCTCCACCCTCAAGCTTTACCACAATCACACAAAAATCGGTCAAGGGATTACTAATCCCAAAACCAATACATAAACAACCAAGTCTTCCCAAAGATTAAACCACCTCCACCCTAAGGCTTACCGCAATCTCGCCAAAACCAGTCAAGGGATTACTAGGCCCAAAACTAGCTTGGATGCCTCATAAATTCTTCACCAATACCTTGAGGAAATTTCTTATCTCCACTCTTAGGATTTACTGCAACCCCGCCAAAACTAGTCAAGGGATTCCTAGGCCCTATGGGATTTTTCTTGAGACCACCTCACCTGGTTCAAAAAATAGCTAACAATCCAAAGCTCAACGAAATAAAATAACCCCATCACACCATGGCTATCTGGAAATGGCAAGGCAAGGCCGAAATCACTTTCATACCTTGAATAACCCATGCCAGTGACAACAAGAGAACCAAATACACATATGCATGTACCATGCATTCACAAGCCAACTAGGAAATCAGACATGCAACCTGTTACCTGCAAGTATTCCTGCTGAAGCTGCTTGATCCAACTTTTCCTGCTTGTCCCTTGCTTTCCTTTGCCTTCTTTTCCTTCCTTTGCTTTCCTTTCTCCAATGCTAGAGTTCTCCAAGAATGCTCTAAGTGTGTAATATTATGAGAGAATAGACAAAGAGCTCCAAAACTGAACTGGAAAAAGCTAAACCAATAAAAACTCAATTGAAAAAAAGCTATGAACTGATCCTCATAAGCCTTTTTATCATTGAGGCCTCTATTTTCTTCAATTTCTTTTATTTTCCTTTCAATTTTCCTCTCATGCAAACCTGTGACCTTTCATCCCCCTTTTCTCTTATTTTCCTTTATTTCCATAAATAAAATACCAATTAATGCCTCTTTTCCTTTCCCAATGCCTTTGTCAATTTCCTTATCCATAATAAACCAAATGAACACCCACTAGGATGTTTTGCCCAACATTCATCTTGGAATACATGTCCCATGACCTTTGTCTTATTTTTCCTTTATTAACTTTATTACATGAAATTTTATCTTGGGTCTGTTGTAGACCCCTCTCCCTTAGGGGAACATCGTCCTCAGTTTTCTATGATAACTATGACTAACAAGACCACTAAAAACCAAAACATACTACCCATGGAGCTTTATAACTTAGCTTGATGTAGTATTTACAATGAACCTGTTGAAAAGCAAAACCAACATGACAAACATGACAACATGACAACCATACCTCTTATTGGAGCTTTATAACACAATTCCTTGTAGTATTTACAATAACCACCGTACATAAATATATACATTTACCAAAAATCCTTTGCCTCAACTGACATATAATGAAGGATACATAGCCTACATATGATCAACCATCTTCCATGTAGCATCATTGGGCCCAAAGTGCTTCCGCTACACTTTAAATTGCTCAATTGATCAGTTATGGAGCATGAGTTGTTTCCAATCTAAAATGAACTGAGGTTCTTGCTGTAATTCTACTTCTAGATCCACCTACAATACAGACTAATCAATCACATTATCAACATCTTTCACATATCTTTTAAGCAATGAAACATGAAAAACATCATGGAATTTCATTGTAGGAGGTAGTGAAAGTCTGTAAGTCACTTGTCCAATCTTCTCAAGGATCTCGAAAGGCCTGCAATATCAAGGTGCCAACTTAGCACATGACCCAATCCTCAAGGATATCTTCTTGGATTTGATGCACAAGTACAATGTTCCCCAACATAAAAATCCTTAAATTCCTAGTGTTGATCTACATAGCTCTTATGTATACCTTGTGTTTCATTTAGATTCTTCTTGATAACCTGCATTTCTTGTTCCATCTCTGCCAACATTTCTGGTCCAATTAGTACCCTATTCACTGGATAACTCCAGCTGATGGGAGTATTACAAATCCTCCCATAAAGTGCCTCAAACAAACCCATCCTCAATGACTCCTAATACCCATTGCTATATGCAAACTCAACTAGTGGTAGATACTCTTCACACTTCCTCTGCTGGTGCATAACATACATCCTCAAAATGTCCTCCAAAATATTATTGACCCTCTTTGTCTAGCCATCTATCTACGGATGATAATTTGTATTGAAGGCCAACTCTGTACCCAAACATGCAAACAACTTCTTCCGAAACCTGGAAGTGAACTTGGCATCTCTGTCAGATACAATCTTCTTAGGAATACGATGCAACCTCAATATCATCCTGATGAAGACTCGAACTACCTCAATAGTTGAATATGTAGACTTGAATGCTATGAAGTGAGCTACCTTAGTCAACTTGTCAACGACAACCATAATAAAATCATGTTTTCTAGATGTTCTCGACAAACCTATGATGAAATCCATGGAAATGACCTCTCACTTGCACTCTGTAATCAGAATCGGTTATAATAAAACACTTGGATGCTTGCACTCTGCTTTTACTTGTTGACAGTCCAAACACCTAGCGATGAAGTCAACTAACTCTTTCTTCAGATTTGGCCAATAGTATAACTTCTTCATAGTTTTCAATGTATTTTGATATGGTAGATGACTTGATTACGACTTAACATGAAATTCCCTCAAGATAAGATTCTCGAGGTCACGGTTGTATAGCACATAGATCCTATCCCTAAATCTCACCAAACCATATGTTGTGAGATGATAATCCACATCTTGATCACCTGTACCCTATCGTTGTAACTTGTGCTTAAGCTCCCTATACCTCTCATCTTGTTGTCATGCCCATACATCTATCCCATATGCGCCCATAGTTGTTATGTGATTCACCTGCACTCTTATGCTAAGAGAATTTTCAACCCTATTCTCCTTACCCTTAATGTACTTCATCTCGAAGTCAAACTCATTGAGTGTGACCAACCATCTAGCTTGTCTAGGATTCATATTAGGTTGTTTAAACAAATATCTCATCCCGTATGATCACTCATCAATACAAACCACCTACCAAGAAGACAGTGTCTCCACATATTCAATGCATTAGTGATCACTGCCAATTCAAGATCATGGGTCATATAATTATGCTCGTGCTCATTCAGTTTCATTGATTCGTAGAATACCACATGTCCCTCCTGCATCAAGACTCCACCAAGTCCTATCTTTCAAGCATTTGTACATACAAAAAACTCTTTATTTGGATTTGCAATCTTTAGAACTAGAGAATTTGTATATAACTGCTTCAAATACTCAAAACTAGCCACACATTCCTCTATCCATTGAAATTTCTTTCCTTTCCTCCATAAGGATGTAATAGGATAGGAAATTCATGAGAAGTTCTTAATGAACCTCCTGTAATAACTTATTAACCCCATGAATGATCTGACCCCATTGACATTTCTAGGAGTTGCCCATTCCATGATACTTCTGATCTTTTCTAGGTCCACTACTATGCCTTCCTTGGAGATAACATGTCCCAAGTAATGTACACATGTCTGAAAGAAACTGCATTTACTAAGCTTGGCATACAACTAATGCTCTCTTAGCAATCTCAATATTGCTGCTAAGTGTTATGCATGTTCTTCCTCATTCTTAGAATATATTAATATATCATCAATTAATATAATCACAAACTTGTCTAAATAAGGACACAACACACTATTCATCAAACACATGAAAGTAGCTGGAGAATTAGTAAAACCAAAAGGAACCACAACAAACTCATAATGCCCATACCTATTCCAGAAACAAGTATTGTAGATGTCCTCTTTTTTGATGTGTACCTGATGATACCTTGATATTAGATCAATCTTCAAGAACATTGTTGCTCCTTTCAACTAGTGAAACAAGTCATCGATCGTCCAGAATGGATACCTGTTCTTGATGGTTACCTTGTTCAACTACTTATAATCAATACACAACCTGAGAGTACTTTCCTTCTTCTTCACAAACAATATTGGCGCACCCAAGGCAACACACTTGGCCTAATGTATCCCTTGTCAAGCATTTCCTTCAACTACAACTTCAATTCCACTAGTTCTGAAGTGCTCATCCTGTAAGGTCTGTTTGATGCTAGTGTTGCTCCTGGTACCAACTCAATAGAAAAGTCCACTTCCTTATGAGGTGGAAACTCTGAAACTTCTACTATAAATACATCCTGGAAGTGCTGCAAAATTGGGTACCTCTTCAATACTTCCACATCCTCAACATCCTTACTTTTATCACTAGAAACATGCACTGTGAACAATACACACTCTTTCCCACAACTGAACTTTGCTTACATAGTTGTAACCATTCTTATTGATGTAGGCTTATTCTTACCTTGCAGGATTCTCTTCTCTCCATCATCATCCAAGCACTCAATACCCTTCTCATAAAAATCTAGCTTAATCCTGTGAAGGTATAACCAATCCATACCCAAAAGCATATTGTACGAACCAATGAAATCACATTCAGATGCACTGATGTAGGCATACCATTCAACTCAAGTGCACAAGCTCTTACCCAATGATGGACTCTTTTCTTAGCACCCGTGTCCATCTGCACCAACCAAGAATATGCATGCACTTCTTTTCTCAAACCACAATTATCCACCAGGTCAGGGTTAATATAACTATAATTTGATCCAGGGTCAATCAAAATAGCAACAACTTGATCATGGATCTTACCTTCCATCTCAATAATATATGCCTTGTGATCCACATGCTTGCTATCAAATGTTGCATAGATCTTAGGAATGCTTTGTCCAACATCCCCAACTGTCTGTGCTTCCTGTGCACTGTATATATGAGGCCTACCACCCTGATACGATGAAAAATCCTTCTTGAGATGATCGTTGCCACATATACAACACTGAAAGTATCTCCTACTATCACCTCTATGCTACTGCTATCCGGGATGAGGTCCTTGTCCCTTCTCTATTGCATTAAACTTCTTGTAAGGAGAGACATTCTCTTTCTCACCTCATCCTGAGGTCTTGTTCGCTTCAGTGGCCACTTACCTTTAGTCTTGTCATTCCCTTTCCATCCCTATTAGACTTGGTCTTACGCTTCGATTGGTCATAATAGTGCTTCAACTTTCCAATGACTTCTTCCAGTGACTGAGGCTCATCATACTCAATCCAATCCTTAAATGCTAATGTAATTCCATTGATAAATCTCTAAACTTTGGTCTTCTCATCCTTAAGATGTGGCACATAGCTCAACAATTCCAGGAACTTAATCGTGTACTCTTCATCCATCATCGATTCCATCTTCAGCTCATAAAACTCCTTGGCCTTACTGTGGTAGTACCTTTTTGACAAATGCTTCTTCTTCAAGAGTCTCTTGAATTCATGCCAACTCAAATATTGTATCTTAATATCTCTGACAAGCTTCACATCTTCCCACGAAATGTATGCTTTCCCTTTGATACCGCAAATAACTATCATGGCCTTCATGTTCTTTGTATAGTCATATAGCTCAAAGAACTTCTTCATCCCAAGTAACCATGCCTCTGCATCTTCTGGTTTCTTCAACTCTCTATCAAATATAGGTGTCTTGGATTTCTTGAAATATTTCAGAAAATATCCCTTGTCACTCCTCCTGTAAGGATGATAATGATGATGACCATGATACCTGTCTGAACCAAAACTAGAGTTGAACCCATATCCAATGCCTCTCCTATTAGGTGTAACCAAGAACTTTCCATCTCTGATTGTCTCATCCTATCTGACTTATGCCCACCATGAGACCTACTACCATATGCCCCATTAGTCTTGTCATCCTATCTATAACTAATTCGTGGTTCTCCCCGTCTCTACAAATCTGAAGGATAACTACATTGACCTATGCTTGTTTCTCTTGTGCCCTGAAAAATATTTCTTGTGACTGAATGATCTTGTAGGCTGTCATTATCTGCTTTGCAACTTTTGATTTCTACCTTTAAACTTCTCAATGTGTTTGTTATGTCCAAAGAGTATTGATCTATTAGCTTCTCATCTAATATGTAAGGGAGTCTCATGAACTGTAATCAACCATTTTTCTAGTCATGATTGATCTTCTTCTTCCTACAAGCATACCATGTCAAATAACCAAATACAAACATAATCAACATACCTCAGTGAAGTTCATGGGAGGCTCTCTCATCTACAAAATCAGTCCAGATTAGCATAATAAATGTATATACATAATCATATCAATATACCAACATCATGCATGAAAACACCAACTACATACCATGAACTCATGCACGACAACCATAACCATGAAAATGCATGCATAAAAACCACATAGACATCGACATGCATACATGACACACACGTTCTGCCCATTTAGTCTAAGTATTTGAACCATGCTCTAATACCAATCTGTAACCACCCCTCCCACATTTACCCACTTTAATCGGCATGTCGGAGTAAACATGAGTTGAGGGCTACTATGACATGACATGAACTCCTACGTCCCATTAAGGAAGCGGGGCCAACTAATGATGACAAACTAACATTTCACAACATCCTACAGGTTCTACAGGACACTCTGAGGTTGAGAAACCATCCTAGGTGGTCAAACCCTTATTTGGACCCCTCCTCTGCCATGGGCCCTCAACCACACCCACAATAAGGTCTCCATGTGGTTGGGATCCTCCAACCATATCCACAAACTTACATCCATGTGGTTGCAACCCAATTTTTCTAGTTAGGAGCATGCGGTCTTGAGATATGAGCCTAGATTTGAGGTCAACCTCTAGACCACTGCCCATAACTTCTTGTAACTTCTTAGAATCAATAGTGACATGACAACAATGATAGACATATAAATTTGAAGGAAAAACTTGACCTAGACTACCTAGAACATGACAAGAATTTTGTTAAACATATTGAGAACATGTAATCTATAGGTCATGAATGCATATCTGAACATAGGGGTCTGATACTTATCTGAGAATCATCAAGAAGGTCTAATTCCCTCTCAAACTAGCTGCAATAAAATTTGTTAGCTCATGCATTAACTAATCATTCATTAACTAATCAAAACATGTCAAGATCCATAACTAGAACCTGTTATCAAATCATGCTTGTAGCCAACATATAACCAAAATAATAACCATGATAGAACAACCATCAAAGCCACATAATAACAAGTATAATTACTCATGAAATTCAATAGGAAAAGAGCTCTTATTAACATATGCAAAATCCAACCAAGTCAGGGACTTCCACTTACTACACAATAATAAATTAAGATGAACCAAATCGTTCTTTCAACCAATCAACCTCGTGCCATATTCCAAGCATGAATGTGGGATTGAAGACAAAAAAAACTAGGGCTTCCCAGACATTAAACCACCTCCACCCTCAAGCTTTACCACGATCCCACCAAAACCGTTAAAGGGATTACTAGGCCCAAAACCAATACATAAACAACCGGGCTTCCTGAAGATTAAACCACCTCCACCCTTAGGCTTTACCATAATCCCGATCAAGGGATTACTAGGCCCAAAACAAGCTTGGATGCCTAAGAATTTCTTCACTAATACCTTGAGGAATTTTCTTGTCTCCACCCTTAGGATTTACCACAATCCTGCGAAAACCAGTCAAGGGATTCCTAGGCCTTATGGAAATTTTCTTGAGACCACCTCACCTGGTTCCAAAACCATCTGAAAATCTAAATCTCAACCGAATAAAAGAACCCCATCACACCATGGTTATCTAGAATTGGAAAGGAAAGGCTGAAACCATTGCCACAGTTGGAAAAACCCATGTTAATGACAAGCAGAGAACCAAATACACACATGAATGTACCATGCATTCACAAACTAGCTAGGAAATCACACATGTAACCTGTTACCTACGAGAATTTCTACTAAAGCTGCTTGATCCAATTTTTCCTTGCTTGTCCCTTGCTTTCCTTTGCCTTCTTTTCCTTCCTTTGTTTTCCTTTATCCAATGCTATAATGCTCCAAGAATGCACTAAGTGTGTAATAGTATGAGAGAAAAGAGAGAGAGCTCCAAAACTGAACTACCAAAAGCTAAACTAGCGAAATATCAACTAACAAAAGTTGTGAACCGATCCTCAAAAGCCTTTTTATCATTTAGGCCTCTAATTTCTTCAATATCCTCTATTTTCCTTTCAGTTTTCCTCTCACGCAAACCTGCGACCTTTCATCTCTCTTTTCTCCTATTTTCCTTTATTTTCATAAATAAAATACCGATTAATGCCTCTTTGCCTTTGCCAATTTCCTTAGCCATAGTAAACCAAATGAAAACCCACTAGGATGTTTTCCCAACATTCATCTTGGAATACATGTCCCATGACCTTAGTCTTATTTTGCCTTTATTATATTTATTACATGAACTTTAATCCTAGGCTATTACACCAAGTAGAAACCCATCTCCTTACTCAAATAGTCATATAAAATTTTGTTCAAAGCATTGGTTTCAAGGATGAAACATTTGTGGCCCCAATCAAGGTGTCGAAAAATCTAATAGAAAATGATGAAACTAAAATCATGGAAATATGGGAGGTTGGGGTCGGATAAAAGAATAGCATAGGTTAAATCACTGCTTCAAAAAGGAAAACCCCATATTTTCCTACTCCAAGAGAAAAAATTGAGACCTTTGGTCAATAGTTTGGTCTTAAATATGAAAGATTCAGTCTTAAATAGTTTGGTCAGTTCTAGCAACTATAATGTTAAGTTTCCAAACCTAAATGGTCTAGTGGATTCAGGGAAATATGTTGTAATCAAGGATTATATTGTGAAGTAAGTTATATGTACTGCAAATTTTGTTTAATTTTGGGGCTCTATTGGAAAATATTCACCTCCAAAGACCAATATATTCTTAGTATCAGTTGTATTCCTTTTTGGAGGATAAATTTAGCTTAAGAGTATATAGATGATATTGGAGATGGAAGAAAATCATAATGTAACTCCCAATGTACAACTGTGATCTGGGCACATATTTTACAATTAAAACAAATATTCTCATTACCATTAAAAAAGAAGAAGAAGATGAAACATTTGTTTTTAAAAATTACTTGACCTGAGAAAACAAATTTCATTAAAGAGTACTACATTTTGAACATCATTGTTGTGGGATGATGAGGAGTGGGATAGATCATTTAGCTTAGATACATTTTTCATTAAAATTGACTTTAAGAAATTTGATGAGAGGGTTGAGCGGCCTTTCATTTTGGCCATGCTAAAAACATTATAATTTGGGCCCTATTTTACTCATATTAATAAAAGTGTTTTTGTTGAAGCTTTTCCCATCTTTCCATCATTTGTGGAAAATTTTAAGTGATCATCTCATTCACTCTATCAGGTAGGGTTTCTAATTGGCGTTACTCCTCTATGTGATAGTTTTTGAAGGTTTGAGTTATAAGTTCAACCATAAGTTAATTGAGGTATGATGAGAAGAATTCCCTTACAAAAGCCT